>JAHZTW010000007.1:6450195-6597837 GCA_020283515.1 Alliaria petiolata | reverse complement strand
ATATTTTAATTAAAAATAAATGAGAAATAAAATAAATAAATAACTCTTAGATTTAGATTTTGTGTGTTTTCATATATTTATTTCAGTAGTGATCCGATTTTGTTTTATATTTTTAAAAACATTATTTTAACGGGTTTGAAATTTTATTATTATAAATCTATGTATTCGCGGATCCTAATATAGATTTTAATTATGATAAAAGTAGGATAAATAATTCGTTAAAATTTTAGAATAAATTATTATATCTATCTTATTATATAAAGTAGGATGCGTCAAAGTTAGTTTTTAACTTGATCGTGACACGTGTTAAATTAATCGATAAGATTTTGACACGTGTTAAAAACATTCAACCAATTAGATTTTAACATAATGTTTACAAATCGATTAATAATACAAAAAGGAAAAAAATCAGAAAAGTAAATAAGAAAATTAAGAAAAGGAAAATAAGTTTTTTATGTTTTTTATTTAAATTAAGGAAATTGTATGATCAATTACTAATAATAAAAGGAAAATCAAAAAATTAGTATTAAAAATAGAAAAGAAAAATAAATCAGAAAAGTAAATAAAAAATAGAAATTTGAGATGCTAATGATATTACATTAGACGATGATGAACTCAATGATAGCAAGAATCATGTAGATAAACTTTTGATGCGAGTCTTGAGAAACATAACTTTTATAGAAAGCATAGAGAACATATACGGGAGAAACAAAAAAATAAAATAAAAAAGAAAAAGTAAATTAGTTTAAGTAGGATATATTTCAGTTAAAAAAAAAAATTTAGATGCTAATGATATGACATTAGGCGATTATGAGATCAATGATGAGGAGGATATCAAGAATCACGTAGATAGGTTTTTGATGCGAGTCTTAAGAAGCATAACTTCTCTAGAGAGCAGATAGATCATATAAGAGAGATGAATGTGAAGAGAAAGAGAGACTTTATTTGCTTGAAGAGAGTTAACGGAAAGATCTTTAACATACTCGAATGACTCAAATTAAATACACAAGGTTTTAACGCAGCGGAAAAGAAAAAAAATAGTTGATAAAGTATGTGAACTATATGAGAAGTATGGTTAATGTTGCTTAGGATCCGAAAGAGATTATGTGTTTTGAATCTTTAATTGAAAATAAATTTAAATTAAAATAAATAAATAATTTTTAGGTTTCAATTTTGTGTTTTTCATATATTTTTATTAGTAGTGATCAGATTATGCTTTCTATTTTCTTAAAAAATATTTTAACGGGTTTTAAATTTTTTTATTTTCTTAAATTTTGTTATTCATTTAAGTTTCTTTTGATTATTAATACAAAAAAAAAATATTCGATTATTCGTTTTTCTTTACAAAATATTCGATTTTGTTTTTAATTTATTTTTACGGGTTTAAAATATTTTATTAAAAACCCGCATATATGCGGATTCTATTCTAGTTAGATATAAGATGCAACTCATATTGGAGGAATTGAAAGTAACGTTTTTTTTTTTGGTCTAGTGGTAGTGCATAGCTTAGTTTTTTTATATTTCGTATTCAAATTTTTTTTGAGAGGCGTAATTATTTTTTAAATTAAAATATTTAAAAATTCACTTCGAATATTAGGGAAGATTATGGGTCAAAAATTTGAAACTCCCACGGTTTTTTTTAAAAAAAATAAAATAAAAAAACAAATAGCGTTTTGGTGGAATATTCAGCCAAAACACAAAATGTTTTTTAATTTTTGGTCTGCCACAATACCAATATATATTTTTATTAAGAGAGAAACAAAACGCTGGTCGGCTACTTTTTAACTCTTGAAATTATTTTTTGAAAAAATAGGCCCGTAGATTTAGTTTTTCGCAAAATAGTTTATCCTCTATATCCATTTCATCAATACCATAATGTCAAAACATGGCTACGTAATTGGTTACTGAACCCACGATTAATTTCTCTGACAACAACGGTGATTGATTAGAAATCTACAGAGTGATTCAATGATACATACAGTTTTTAGACTATATACATACGCATTAACGAAGAAAAATCCAATGTAACCGTAAGACTGCTATTATTATATTTGCCCAATAATATACATCGTTCTAGCTTCTAGTAAAATAGTATAATATTAATTGTTGAAAGTGTTGAGAGCCGACCAAAGAATGCAACATATAAAGCAATTAACGTTGATGCTTTCGATTCACACAACACAAAAAACCATTTTCATCAACCCAAAAAAAAAAAAAAGATTTTGTTGTTTGTTTGTTATATTGAAGCTATACACTTTCTTTTTTTTTGTGGTGAATATGGAGATTGAATCTGTGAAATGTGAGTGTTGTGGGCTAATGGAAGATTGCACACAAGACTACATTAGCGAGGTCAAATCTAAATTCGACAACAAGTGGCTCTGTGGTCTCTGCTCCGAGGCCGTGAGGGACGAAGTGAGTCGCCTGAAGATGACGACCGTTGATGAAGCCGTTAGAGCCCACGTGTCGTTTTGCGGGAAGTTTAAAGATAATCCGGCGGTTCTTGTCGCCGATGGCATGAGGCAGATGCTACGGAGGAGATCCGGCGACTTGACTTCCTCTTCGTCCAAGAAATTCGGCAGATCTAACTCCACCAAGCTGTACTAATCATCTTTTTCTCTCGCTAATTAATTAATTAATGTACTGTATAATATTTGATGCTTCTTTGTGTTTGTTTGTTATGTTTTGTTTAATGTCATAAATGATGGTCGGTGATGCTGCCTATAAGTATAACTAATCAATTGATTATAGAGAGACTTGTCAATTTATTTTCGTCTAGTTTGATCTCTATAGATATTTGATTCTTCTCTTAGCCTATTAACAATTTGGCTTAAGTGATCCATGAGGTAACCATATAATATTTGCGTAATCTTTAATTCATTGCAAATCTCTTTTTTTTTTCTACCTTCTTCAACTACTGAATTGAGCTTAATTAACATTTTCATGAACTAAGCTCAACATTTTCATGAGAATGCAAATGTATTCACACACACACATACACACTCACTAAGTTATTTCCACTCCTTTGAAAAATGTTTTATTCGGTTTATTTCTGGCGGTCAAAATGTCCGTGCCATATTCTTGCCACGAGGACTTATCTTTTTTTCATGTAGATAATACCTAGTTAATAGGAACAAGATCTTTGGAATCTGAACGTATTAACTAAATTTGATTTAATTTATGGTAGTTAGTTGGAAAAAAAAAGTCATTTCCTTCAATTTGGTCATATATAACACAACCAAGATCGACTCTGAACATAGCCAAATAAAACATTGGGCTCAGCTTCCAAATTTTTAAAAGCTAATATACACATGTGATCTGGTCTCCAAATCATAATTTTTTTTTTTTTTATTAAAATTTATATGAAACTGTATGTAACCATATAAATTCCAGGACCGGCCTTGAACACAACAATGTACAAGACCATATCGACTGTAAGTGCAAACAGACAAAATAACTTTTAACTGGAACTGAAATGTTAATTTTGCTTCGCTAATGGTCACTTCATCAAACAAACACATTGTGTGCAGGCTGCAGCGGTGATTCGGCCACAGAATTTATACATCTCTATTAGACCAGTCTCCTCCACAAACGTATTAGATTAACAGCAACGCCGAGAATCTCCGATAACGGCGGAGATGGAGGCGGAGGGTACCGGCGTCGGAATGGACACGGAACTCATACCATCCCGAGTTGGGCTGTTTATGTTCACAAATGCTACTGAATACGTCAATTAGAAGCCCAAGAACTCCACCTAAATGGACTTCAAATATTGGATGAGACTTCATTAAAAATCCATAGATTTGTTAAAAGCTGTATTTCCAAATAAATTAATTATCGAATAAAAATAGAATATAACTATGATTTAGAAATCATAAATCGAATAATAGCACAATTTGACCTCCCAAAAAACAAAACCAGTGATTTTTGTTTTTTCTTAGATTTACAAATCAGTTAAAATGCTCAATCCAATAAATAAAAAAAACTCTCCAATTTTATAAACCAAAACTACGTGTGGCCAAACAGAGAATCGAATGGTTTACAACAATACATGAAATGAAAAGAGAATCACAAAAAGCAAAAATATTCTTTCAAATCTTCTTCTCATTAGGAAACGACCAAAGAAGTTTCGATGCGTGTCTTTCTTCCGATTTATGTCTCTATCAGTCTATCTTCCGTACGTCTGCATTACAATTAATTTGATATATAGTTCACGTTTTAACTCTAACGAAACACATTCATGTGGTTACTTACTTTACATTCAATAGAAAGATAGTAGTAAAAAACTAAAAATGACGTAGTTATTAAACAATAAAAAGAGGGGTATTTCGGTAAATAAAGTAACGCCCTTATCTCATCTCCGATCCTCTTTCTTGCTGCCGCCTTCGCATCGCACCCCATTCATACAAAAAAAAAAGAAAAAGGAAAGACGCAATCTTTTCTTTGTCTCTTCCATTGTTCAAATCTTACAGGTTCCTCCTTCTCTTCTCTACTTTCTAATCCATTCAATTTTTTCTCAAATCGGTTCAATCACAATCGCCAAAAAAAAAAAACCCGATCTTTTTGTTATAAAAACCCAACATTTTCTTCACAAAACTCTGCGGATTTTCGTTTCGAGGGTTTCGTTTAGCGTTTCTTGATTTCTTTTATGGTTTTGATTCCTTTAAACCGATCGGTGATCTCATATTTGCTGTTTCTGAATCTGATCCAATCGCTCTTTATCACTCTAACGATCGAGAAACCCGACCCGGAAGCCGCCATGAGAGTCCATCCGATCCCCAGGAAGCTCAACAACAGCAACGCCTTGATCCATTACCATCATCATAACCCGACCCGAGAACCCGGAAAGAATCTCCGTCGTTTGCCGCATATCTTCAACCGCGTTCTTGAGCTGCCATTGAGGTCCGAGGCCGATGTATCGGTGGAAGAGAACCGCGATTGTTTCAGGTTCGTGGCGGAGACGGACTGTCTCTCCGACGGCGGCGGCGGAGGAGAAATGAGGGCTTACATGGTGGAGATCCATCCGGGTATTACCAAGATCGTCGTGAGGACGAATGGGTCGTCTCTGGGTCTGTCGTTGGGCGAGTTAGAGCTTGACGTGTGGCGTTTTAGGCTCCCGGAATCGACTCGGCCTGAGCTCGTCACGGTGGCTTGTGTTGATGGAGCTTTGATTGTCACGGTGCCCAAGATGATTTCAGAGGAAGAAGAAGATGATGATGATGATGGTGGTGGTGGCGATTTTGGACAAGGTTTGGGTAGTGGGAGGCTAGTTCTTGTTCAGTGAAAAACCAGAGTAATGTTTGGTTTGGAAAAATACAGTTCGTGTAATGATGTTTCTTAAAATATGAACTAATGCTTTTGAATGTTTCTGGCTTTTATTACGATCAAGAAACGTGAGAGAAGAAAGAACAAAAATCTCTAATCTTCCTCGTTTCGTTTACGATCAAGAAATGTGAACAAAAATCTCTAATAAAAGACTTTGAACTCACAATTTTGCAACTAAACACAAACCAATTTCAGGGAACCTTTTCTGTCATTCACCATGAAATGGACAAAGATCTTGGTACACTGTGTATATACAACTTGATGAACCCAGCTAAAACAGAGATGCACAACATCAATAAATTAAACCGGTCGTAACCGAGATATAAACCAGCTCAATAAACTCATTAAAATCTTTTAATGGTCCTTTTGCTTATCCTGTCTCTCAAATTCTTGCAACAGCAAGACTGGAGAGAAAAAAAGTCATTATCGACTAAACAGAAAGTTTCCACAGTACATACATCAAACATAAGCATATATAGATTAAAACTCCAAGCCTAGAACAGGTTTTCAAGAGTCTGCAAAAGCAAAAAACGCTACATGACACAACAAGACTTGTCTAAAAGGTGTTAAAAGGATACACTAGGGACGAGGCTTAAGATTCATTTAGAGGAAGAAGCCTTTGAGAGGAGTGAACTTAGAGAGGATCTCTGCTTCACGCTTAAGAGCATTATCCTTCTTACATTCCCATTCCGGCTTCTTCGAGTTTGCTGATTGAACTTCCTGCACCACTTTAGGGATCGAGTTCGCCACCATTTTCTGTCCGTAGCTCGCATCAACCTTCTCTTTCTCCTTCTCCCCGATGTAACGCTTCAGCTCAGACCTTCTAGCTTGAAGCTGAGCGATCTGGTCCTCGATTTGCCTGATTACCTCAGAGTTTTCGTCTACCTCCATCTGGATATTCCCTAGCTTGTGCCTCAGATCGCTGTACTCGTATTTGAGCGAAGCTACTTTAGCCTTGTTAAGCTCAAGCGCGGAGAAGAACTTGTCAGCTTCTTCAATCACACCTTTGTTCTCCTGGAACACTTCGCTGAACGTCGGGATCTCTTCGATAAGCTTCAACCTCACTATCTCTTCAGCGGTCAGGTTTGGATCTTTCCTCAGTTTAGTTGCTAACGCTGCTATCTCTGCAGCATCCTCGGAGACGAACAAGCTAGGGAAATCCTTCTCCAGAAGCGATGAGATCTTCATTCTAGCTTCGGCCCATTCGTATTCTCTCATTGGAGAGCTTGCACTAACAAGCACAGACGAGTCTCCCCCAGTATCTTCTGGATACTGATGAAGAAGGTTATCAAGAGAGTCCAGGTAGCTGTCAAACTCCACCGGGTCAACATCGATAGGCGAGTGCGAGACCGCAAGGACACCGTTCATAGGAGAGACATAGATATGAGGAATCGAAACATCTTCGTCCTCAAAGTTAACTCTGCGTTTCTTTCTCCTGCCACTAGAGTTTGGTCCACTAGCAGCAGCAGGTTCGCCCTCCTCGTAGTTCAAGTTCACAGCACCACCGTTCTGCTGCTGGTTCGAAGAGCGCCTCGCGGATTGCCGAGATGATTTCGGTTTGGTCGAGGATTGCGGTCCAGAGGCAGGAGTTGTGGCTCCTTTCTTCTTCTTGTTGCTGCTACCTCGGGGAGTTGCTTTAGGTTTCGCTTGGACAGGTTCATATGTCTGTGTCGGCATTGGTTTTCTCTTCCTCTGGCTGTATCGGGAGTTCCCTTCTTTAGCATTCTCATCATTCGGGGCAGCTTCGGTCTGTACTTCCTTCGGTGTCTCCTCAAATAGAGACGCAGCATCAACTACAAGAGAAAAGGAAACAACATTACCAAGAAAACATGTACATTAGCAGCAATATCTGGAAATATAAACCTCTTGCAAAGAGGTATGTATATATCTTTACCACTGTTTGCAGGCTGGAAGAGAGCTGGAATCTTCCAGCTAAACGATGCAAAGAATGCACCAGCGTCCATGTCTTGGAAATTAGACTGGATATAACGAAGGAGAGCGGCCTTGCTGGCGAAAGACTTTGATACATTCTTTTGCTGAAGCCTCTGAGGGAGAATCAGAAACCTGTCCTGATGATACCCAACAGGAGTCACTCTCCTCCCGACTCTCCAGGTCCAGACATCGCCAGGGTTGGGCCAATCAACAGGGGCGTACGGCAGACCCTGGCCAGTCGAGACCGGCGGAATCGCTGGGAGCTGGTTGAGATCGGTCTCGCCATGAGTGAAGGAGCTGCTGTCTACGCTTCTCTTCCCGTTTTCCTTCGCCTGAAAGGGCTCCGGGTCTTCAATGTTCTCTTCCCTGTTGAAACCATTCTCCCAGAAGTCGTCCTTCTCTTGCTGAGTGTTGTGGAGCGGGTCTGATTCATCTTCTCGATAAGTTGAGAGCGGTACAGGTTCATTGTCCTGGTAAGTACTGATCGGGACTGGCTCGGTATCAAACCTGCATTTAAAAATAAGCATTTTGAGCAATAGAGCAGCTGAAGAGAAGTGTGATGAATCAACAACACACATGAAATCAAATCAAATCAAACAAAAAATACATTGAGGCCTCAACAACACAAATCATTTGCCTTCTCAATAATTTGATTTGATATGCAAACCGCAACTGTGAAAAAAAAAAGCCTTTCTCAGGAAACATATGACAAACCGACCACTAAGACCACACAGGCTTACACAGCCTCTCTTGTTTGCAGCAATTAGTATAAGAACCCTAACTTTTGCTCAGTCCCATGCTTGCTCCCCACACTCAGGTCTTTTCACACTACTCGCAAAGACAAATTGTTCGTTTAAACTCAAGAATTGTTGGTTCCTAGGTCAGAATTTTGAAAGATATCTGCTTCACATTACAGTCTAAGTCTAAGAGAGTGAAACTGGTCTCGTTTTCCAACATAATTTCAATACTAAACTCAAATTTTGTTCAAGGAATCAGAACAGAGGTTCACATACAGGATAACCAAAAAAAAAACATCAAAGCAGAACACAACGAAATGTTTAAGAGAATTATAACTGTGTTATCGAGAAAACAATTACCCAGGAGGATTATGACCGATCTCTTGCTGTATATCTAACGGATGATAAAACGGAGCAGACATGCCCACTTAAACCCTAGTTTTCCTGCAGAGGAGAGACACCAAACCCAGTAACGCAAAATTGATTAGAAAAAGGAAAATTCAAAATGAAATTCAACGATAAAAAAATACGAAAGCTATGAGCTTTTTGTCAAGATTCAGAAGCAGAACGAACGTTTTTTAACAGGCAGATCTAAAAGCTTTTCAATCTCTCCTTCTCCTTTTCCTCTGGTTATTATTTTTTTTTTTTTAATTTAACTCTGTGGAGGGATGTGGTTTTAGTCTTCAAGCTGAAGTGCAACGAATAAGCGACGAGAATTGACCATTATGCCCTTTGATGTGGTTATGTCCTGTTTTAGTAAATAAAACCATTTTTTTTTGTGTGTGTGTTTGTGGGACTGGTCAAGTTTTTCAACTTTAACCGGTTTACCGTAGTCTCTCTCACGCGAATCTTCTTTCCATTTGTAGTTTTGTACCATTTCTACTGTCAAGTACAAAACTCTTTACTTTTTTTCTCCATTTTTCTTGGTCGGTAAAAAAACACTAAATTTAAACGAAAAGAGAAACGAAAGTCTTCTTCTTTCAAAACTTTACAGCTTTATAGAAAAAAGTAAACGAAACCCATATTTACTGCATGTAGAAGAAGTACATATGCCATTTCTTTTTTTAAAAAAATTAAGAATAACAGGCGCCATTTTACCAGAAAAAAAGCCCCATTTTTCTTCAAATCAAATGATAATAGGTACCATATAATCACATTCAAAATTCAAGACTTGATGCTTTTTTCAATTAGTTTTAAGACCAAAGATTTGAAATTATATAGACTTGAATGAAGATTTAAAATAATAAAAATTGCAAGAAAACAAAAAAACTTTAGACAAAAATCATGATGTATTAACTTACCTTACCGGGTAATAATAAGAAATCACATATAAAATGTTCATCACAATTACATATGCTTACATCAAATAAACATAAAATCTTGATCACATCTTGTTCTCCGCCAAATTTTCATAATCTCTGTATCTTACATTTAAAAAGTTTATAACTACTAAATTGTCCACGAAAAATGATCTAGACCGTTCAAGCTAATATCGCTTCCTCGTATCTTTTGGCTTAATGACTCCCATGCAAATAATGTTCTTCATGGAGGATCATCAATTGTTCAGATACCTAACCAATCACACAATGATCAAAGTTTAAATTTACATCTTAAATATATAATCAAAGTGGTATAGTAATTAGTACCTCTTCAATGCTGCCATCTTCGATCTCTGTGTTGAAAGAAAGAAGCAAGCTTTCATGTAGAAAACTCTCTACCTCTTCAACCGTAACCACTGCTCAGATCATAATTATTGATATCAAATAAATATCTGGATTTTTAAAATTTTAAGATATTCGTAAGAAGGACGGGAGATAAAATCGAACCGTTTGATTGAGAGAAGAGATGAAAAAGATGGTGAGCAAGCTCATGAGATTTTTCGAGAGAATCATGGCCTCCCCACTGATTCTTCACGGCCATCTGAAGCCCGCCCCACCGCGAAAGAAGCTCTCCGATGTCTCTCCGGAGATCAGAGTCGTCGGCCATTGGACGCACGTGCTTGTGATGATGACACGTGGGGGAGAGCGCGTGAGCGTTGAACGTTTTTCCACCGGTTCCCATATCTATATGACCGGAAACAAAAGAGAGAGAGAGAAACAAAGTTTGGCTCTCTTTCCGGCCACAAACAACGGTTCTTCCGCCTTGTAACTCCGTTAAAGTTACCGGAGAACAGAAGGTGGAAGATTTTGCGTATGGGAGAACACAGAGACGAAAAAAAAAGAAATGTTCTGTGTTTTTTTTCTAAAATGGAATAAAAAAGACAGAAAGCAGCGAAAAACAAGGATCTAGTAGAGAGATGAGAGATCTCTTTTTGTTCCTTGACTTCAGACATATCGGTGACTTCTGTTCCAACCTTTTTCTTGTTTTGTCTAAAAACTGAAACGTGTCAAATGGTTTTACAACACTATGAGAAATTTGTTATGGACTTTTTAATTTCTCATCGGTCTGGTTCATTGAGCTGTCTCATCATGCCACAAACTTGGAAACTGACACGTGTGTCTTAGTCACGTCATGAACAAGTGTCAAAATCTCATAAAGTGGGTCCAACACCTCGTGTGCTTACTTCTCTTTATACTCCATATCATCTATCTCTCTAGGAGTTGCTTGTAACGCATAACATAACAATAAGAAGAGACATGAGCCAACAAGAGCAACCGAATAAGCCACAAGAGCCGGTCAAATACGGCGACGTTTTCGAAGTCTCCGGCGAACTTGCAGATAAGCCCATACAGCCTGAGGATGCAAAAATGATGCAAGCCGCAGAGGCACGTGTCTTCGGACACACTAAAAAAGGCGGTGCAGCTGCGGCCATGCAGTCCGCGGCCACCGCTAACAAACGCGGTGGCTTCGTCCAAGCAGGTGACACAACCGACATTGCCGCCGAACGAGGCGTCACGGTGGCGCAAACCGACGTTCCTGGTGCACGTGTCACAACAGAATTCGTCGGCGGACAGGTCACAAGTCGTTCCCAAAATGATTTTTGTTTTTTGTTTTTTATAATCATATTTTTGGTAACGGTGAAGATTGTTTACAGGTCGTTGAACAATACGTTGAGCCGAAGCCTGTGGCGACTACGACGGCCACTGGCGCAGAAGCGTTGGGTTTGAATCTGCAAAGTGCGATAACGATTGGAGAAGCATTGGAAGCGACTGCGAAGACCGCTGGAAACAAACCGGTGGATCAGAGCGACGCGGCAGCGATTCAAGCGGCGGAGGTTAGAGCTTCAGGCACCAACGTCATCGCTCCCGGTGGAGTCGCCGCTTCAGCTCAATCCGCAGCGAATCACAACGCTACTATAGATCGTGACGAGGATAAAATCAAGCTCATTGATGTTTTGGCGGTTAAACTCCAATTTCAAAACATTTTTCTGTGTATGATGTTTTTTTTTTGAGCAGTGTATAAACGATTTTTGAACCGGACTTTAGGGTGCGACGGGGAAGTTACAGGCGGATAAAGCCGTGACGAGGCAGGACGCGGAGGGAGTGGTGGGCGCTGAGCTGAGGAACAACCCAAACTTGTCTACTCATCCAGGCGGCGTGGCGGCTTCTGTTACCGCCGCGGCTAGGCTTAACGACAAATCGGATATATGACAAACCCGGCGAGAGGAAGATGGTTTCTCTGTAACAAATTAGGGAGAGAACTTGTGATGTAAACAGCAAAGTAGTATAGTTTCTGTTTTTATTTTGGTCCCCTTGTTCAAAAAAGTTCAAATATAATAACGTAAGGATGCAACAAAGGCGACGACTTTCTTTAGCTCTGATTGCTTCGAAAATGATAATTCACAAGAAATCATAAATCTCATTTTGCAACATCCAAAACATTTTTGAGTTTTCCAGAGAAAAAGGTCACGGCTTTGTCAAACAACCAAGAAAAGAGATGCAACATATATAAAAAACCAAAAAAGAGTTTTACTGGCTCGAACTAGCAGCTCCGACAAGAACACCTTGAGCGTTACCTTCCTTTTTGTTGCTACCTTCTTCCTTGGAATCGTTTTCCTTCCTTAGCCTGATCTTATACTTGGCTTCAAACTCTGAAAGATCTTTCTTCTTCTTCTCCAATGTCTCGTACAGCTTCTCCACAACCTCTTCGAGACCTTCCTTGTTGCGTTGAACAGCTGGGAGCACCTCTTTGATGGTTCTCTCCACGAGTACGCCTCCTATCATGCGGAAGCATTTCCTTGACTGGTCGAGTGGCTGAATCGCGTTGATGACCAGAGAGTGTTCGCTCACTTGCATCTCGAGGTCGGTTATGTTGGAGTAGATTTGGCTTAGCTCTGATCTCATGGCTTCGTAGATGTTCAGAACAGCTTGCTCATTCGGCGGTTCTCTTAGGCCACCGCTTCCAGATTTGCTCGCCATTGCTTCTGTGAAAAAAGATTGGTCCAAGAAATCAGAAACTGCATATTATTTACAAAGTTGAACAACCTTCAGCAGAGAACAAACCAATCAAACACACAGATGTAAGAAGTCAAGCAACATTTAGAGAAACATTTGCATCCAGACAGAATCACATATTGAAAGATTTGCTAGCAAAACAGTTGTAAGCACATAGGAAAGAGTAAGAATGACTAAAACAACCAAAACACGCAAGGATGATCCATATTCCAATTCAATACTCTTATCAGAAGTTATAAATGCAAAAAAAACATGGTGAGGCACAAGGCTTTATCAAATCAAGATCAATCCTACAATCAATCCATCACCATCTCTCATCCAGTGAATACAAGAACAATCATGTCTTTTGTGAAGCCATTAGTAAACTTAAGTAAACATTATAAACAAGCCCAAAAAAATGGATCAAAATACATATGCATCAGTCTCTCATAGCAGCTAACTCCATTTGTGCAAGCAGAAGCAATCAACATATAGCATTCCACAGTAATAACGAATACATGTAATCCAATCCTAAACCTCAAACTATGGCTCAGAGCTTCAAACACAGAAACGTTGACATCCCAATCATCATTTTGTGCACTGTTGACTGCACAGAGTACCCAAAAATTAGGGCTTTCGATGTAACTGATATCAATTCGACGCCACGATTCACTAACTAGGTTCTGTTTCCTCGATTAATCTAGATTTAAGTTTCTAAAACGGGGACGGGAACAACGAAGAAGCTTGATCGGAATATTCCAACGATTCCAGAACTAGATTCTGTTAATACTTCTGAGATAGATCGACATCGACACAAAATCTTGTCGCCACTTGAAAGAAAAATAGAAACTAACAAATCAAAAGAAAACTTACTTTTTACAAACGAAACAGCGAGATGAAAATCGGAGAAGCTTCGCTTGGGAGGAAGAGGATCGAGACGTAGAGAGAGAGAGCGAACGCGGCGCAGAGAGTGAGGAAGAACAAGCCAAGGGTTGGGTTACATTGAACCGGTTTTGCGCTTTTAATACAAAATAAATTCAACCGGTTTTCAGTTTTATTATTATCGAACCGGTTTTGCGCTTTAATACAAAAGAAATTCAACCGGTTTCAGTTATATTAACCGGATTTCTTCTCTCCTCCTCAAAGCAAACGATATCTTGTTCTGAAGCAGTTGGGGAGCATTCACAACTCATGAATTAGAGCCAGCTCATGCCAGATTCTTTCGCTCCTAACTTCTTAGCAGCTTCTCTTACTTCACTTAACCGATCCCACATACCCATCGTTGCATAAACATTCGAAACAGATGTATAAACCGATGAATCTTCCGGAAATCTCTTGAGCAGTTTCTGAGCAATCACAGCGACAAGTCCAGCGTTCATGTGAGTTCCACAAGCAGTAAGCAGAGACATCCATATCGTTTTATCTGGCTCAAAGGGCATCTTCTCTATCAGTTCTTCTGCTTCTTGGAACCGTCCTGCTTGGCCAAGAAGATCAACTAGGCAATAATAGTGCTCTAGATACGGTTCAAGGCCATATTCAGATTTCATCGATTCGAGGATGGTTCTTGCTTCTTCAAGCAGTCCAGAATGTCGACAAGCAGTAAGAACACCAAAGAATGTTACCTCGTTTGGTTCGACTCGCGAATCGATCATCTCGCGGAAATACCGGATCGCTTCTTTGGCTCGTCCGTTCTGTCCACAACCAAGGATTATCCCTGTCCAAGAAACAACATCTCTTTCCAACATACCATCAAACAACACTACGCCCTTGTCTATCCCCCCACATTTTACATACATATCTACTAGTCCCGTTGCTGTGACGGGTTCTGATTCATATCCTTTCTTTACACACAACCCATGAATCTGCTTACCCTGTCCAAGAGACGCTAAACTTGAACAGACTTTGAGAATACTCGAGATGATGAATTGGTCGGCGTCAAGTCCCAGCTTGATTAGTTCCCGGAACAGATCAAATGCTAAAGAGTTGAAACCTGTTCTCACACAGCCTCTTATTAGGCCAGAGAAGGCGATGATATCTTTATTTGGGAGTCTATGAAACAGTTTATGTGCATCTTGTATTTCACCAACGTTTGCGTGTAGATCAACAAGAATGCTTCCTACGATGTAATCTAACTCGTAACCGTTGATTACAACTAAACCATGTACCTGAAGCCCGAGTCTCAAGCTGAGTACGCTGATGCATATCTTCAAAGCACCACTTAGAGTGTAGGAATCAAAACGCAAACCTGACTGATACATCTCCAGAAGCAGCCCTAATGCAGCTCTATCCTGTTCGTTGATCAAAAATCCAGAGAGCATGGAGTTCCAAACAGCGACACTACTATGGAGGGCCGGTTTCGCCTGAAGGAAAAGATCTGCTGCATCACATGGAGAGCTACAGTTGGAGTACATATCGATAAGAGCAGAGAGTGCGAACGAGCTAGACTCCAAACCCGTCTTTACCACACAGCCGTGCAGCTGTTTCCCCATTGCTAATAAGCCACCAAAGCTGCAAGCTTTAAGGCCGCATGGCAGAGCAAAACCGTCTAACACAAGTCCCTCTCTATGCATCTTAACTAGAAATTCCAACGCACGAGGGCTACCTTTATCGACAAACCCCGAGATCAAACAGTTCCAAGACACGGCATTTGGCTGCGGAATCCGGTAAAACAAACCAACCGCTTCATCAACCAAACCTGCTTTACAGTATCCAGAGATCAGAGTGTTCCACGAGGTTGAATTAGGCCGGTGAATCTCCGAAAAAGCGCTATTAGCTTCACTAAGCCTCCCATTCTTCACATACATATATAAGACAGCATTCATCAAGGCAACATCATCTCTCAGATTCTCTTTACCAATTCTTTCATGACTCGAACGGCCCAGCTCAAGATCACCCGTTAACCCACAAGCTTTCAAAACCGCGGAATACATGAACTCGTTGGGCGCTTCTGCTTCGGAACCCAACATGGTTCTGTATAGCTCAATACCCTTGCTGGGTTTTCCATCACTCGTATAACCCGAAACCATCGTTGTCCAGGTGACGATGTTTCTCTGAACCATTTCATCGAACACTTTACGTGCATCGCCCAACGACCTGAAATCTAAGTACATTGAGATCACATTGTTCGCAAGAAACACGTTTTTGGAGTTCCCTTGTTTAATTATATGAGCTTGAATCGATTCCCCACGCTTAAAAGCTTGCAATTTTCCGCAATGGCGCAATCCCGCTGCTATAAGCTTCAAGTCCATAGACATTTTTTAAGGATTGAATTGTAACCAAGAAAGAAATTGAACCGGTTTAAGATATATTATTATCGGAGTGATGAAGAACAAGCCAGGATTTGCGTTTACGACATTAATTGAACCGGATTTCAGTTTTAATAAAAAAGAAATTGAACCGTTATTATCGAACCGGCTTTTCTTTCCCCACAGAGCACAAATCTACCCAGAGAAAACTCCATTTTCGTACCTCTAACAAAGAAACCGATTCGTCTTGAAGAAGAAAATGAAATTGATGATGATACAGAGATGGTCTCCTCTTAATCGGAAAGCTCGTGTTGTCGAGGTAGGTACTCTGAGATTATTGTGTTTACGCGAACGACACTATTCTGGTTTTAGCGATGTGAAAATCACCTCTAGAGTGAGATTGAGGAGTGAGATTGTTGATATCAAGCCGAACGATGCGATTGAGCTCTTCGAAGCCATGATTCGATCTCGTCCTCCGCCTTCTCTAATCGAATTCAGCAAGTTTCTCGCCGCCGTAGCGAGAACAAAGCAGTACGGTCTCGTGTTATCTCTCTGCAATCAAATGGAATCGAAAGGGATCGCGCACAACATCTACACGCTCAACATCATGATCAACTGCTTTTGCCGGTGCGGCAATCTCCGTCTCGCGTTCTCGGTTCTCGGGAAAGCTCTGAAGCTCGGGCACGAGCCTAACACCATCACGTTCTCGACTCTGGTTAACGGGTTCTGTCTCCAAGGCAGAGTCTCCGAAGCCGTCTCGTTAGTCGATCGAATGGTGGAGATGAAGCAAAACCCGAATCTCGTAACGGTCAACACTCTGATCAATGGGCTTTGTCTCGGAGGTAAAGTCTCTGAAGCAATGGCTTTAATCGATCGGATGGTTCGAAACGGATGCGAGCCTGACGCGCTTACCTATGGACCGGTTTTGAACAGGATGTGTAAGTCAGGGAACACTGCATCGGCCTTGGATCTGCTTAGAAAGATGGAGAAGAGAAACATCGAGGCTAGTGTAGTTCAGTATAGTATTGTCATTGATAGTCTCTGCAAAGAAGGTAGCCTCGACGATGCGCTAAGCCTTTTCGACGAGATGGAGAAGAAAGGGATCAAAGCTGATGTCATCACGTATAGCTCTCTCATAGGAGGTCTTTGCAACGACGGTAGATGGGACGATGGCGCGGTGATGTTGAAAGATATGATCAGAAGGAACATCACACCAAACGTCGTCACGTTCAGCGCTTTGATCGATGTTTTCGTGAAAGAAGGGAAGCTTTCAGAGGCTAAAGACTTGTACAATGAGATGATCGCAAGAGGTATAGCTCCTGATACCATTACGTATAGTTCCTTGATAGATGGGTTTTGCAAGGAGAACCGTTTAGACGAGGCGAATCGGATGCTGGAACTGATGGTTAGCAAAGGATGCGATCCTAACATCGTTACTTATAGCATACTGATAAATAGTTACTGTAAGGCTATGCGTGTTGACGAAGGTATGAAGCTTTTCCGTGAGATCATCTCTCGGAGAGGAATGGTTGCTGATACAGTGAGTTACAACACTCTTGTTCAAGGGTTCTGTCGATCGGGAAACATCGAGGCCGCGCAAGAGCTCTTTCGAGAAATGGTGTCTCGTGGCGTGTTGCCGGATATTGTGACCTACGGTATACTGTTGGATGGGTTGTGTGACAATGGGAAAGTGGAAAAAGCGTTGGAAGTATTTGAGTTTATGGAGAAGAGCAAGATTGTTCTTGGTGTTAGTATCTACAACATCATCATTCACGGGATGTGCAATGCTAGTAAAGTAGATGATGCTTGGGTTTTGTTCTGTAGCCTCCCTCTCAAAGGAGTGAAACCAAATGTCATAACTTACAATGTAATGATTGGTGGGCTATGTAAGAAAGGCTCGCTGTCTGAAGCGGACACGCTGTTTAGGAGAATGAAGGAGGATGGGATTGCTCCAAGTGATTGTACGTACAATATACTCATCAGGGCACATCTCGGAGGTAGCGGCGTAATCTCTTCAGTGGAACTCATCGAAGAGATGAAGAGGTTTGGGTTCTCTGCTGATACTTATACCATGAAGATGGTTATGGATATGTTATCAGATGGTAGATTGGACAAAAGCTTTTTGGATATGCTTTCTTGAGTTCGTCAATGGTTTTTGCAGTTTTTTTAAAGACTTACTCGGAGATAGACGATGTTGTGGCGTTGTTACGCTCGCTCTGGTAAACCATTGGAGAGATGTGAAGAAGAACACTCCCCAACATCGCCATTGTTTGGCTCACTTAGCTGCTTACTGGTTTAGAAGTAGTATAGTCAACAAATATAAAGTTTGTCACTTGATAAACAAGCTGAAACCAAAACTATACAAACACAAGTAAAAGAAAAGAATCATAAAGTAAGAGGTGATTGGTGTACCCAAAAACGATTCATTAAATTATTCGAACAAAGAAAATCAAGGAAGAAGAAACTACAACAAAATCACTTGCTTGTTTTGATTAGATTTGAAATAAACTTGGAACATAATTGAAAATAAATGGCCACCAGGCCCACCGCGATCTAACATCATAAGGGATTTCTGTGTAGTATGCATCGTCCTCTCCCATAGTGTATACCACTTTCTTGTACCTGTTGGTCACATAACATGAATTACAACACAAGGCCACTTTCTTCTTCTCGTCGATCAAAAGACTCGTGAAAACATTAGGACCATTACGGCAAACAGTGTTTACGCACAGTGAAAAGGATTTGCTCCATGACAACTCAGCTTCGGTATCAATTTTATTGGTCACCCACATCTCCAGCTCTTCTGAACCACTTTCCTTATAACATAACACTGAGAGTTGTTCTTCTCTAACAACTGATAAAGCCATATCACCACAATTCGGAGGTGGGGGAAGACAAAAACGTCTAAATCTCTCTCTTGTAAAATCAAAACAGAGTAAGTAGCCGTCGTACTTGTTATCATCATCATCACCAGAAATCCAGTAACCAGAAATCCAGTAAGTATTTCCCTTCAAATTCACGCCACGGTAGCTTGTGTTGACACGGTTGGGAGCATCAACAACTCTCCATGAATTAGAGCTTAACTCATAGATTTCAAATCCATCTGATTCCCCTCCCCTAAACATCAAGATTTTGTAGCTGCGGCAAGATTGGTTGTTTCCGTATCCTAGAGCAAAGCTACAGGATCCATTCTTGTAACCATTCTTGCGTTGGATCCACCTGGTTTCCCCTAAACACGGATTCCAAACCACGGGTCTAGTACTGTCCTTGGTGATGCATAACAACAAACCGTCGCAGTGATAAACTTCAGCTATATCCACTTGTTCTGAATCCGTAGAAGTGGAATCCTTTAGGTCAAGTGGACCTTTAAACTCTATAGATGGAGGAACAACGTCGAGATCAACACTCATTGGAAAAATCCTATGTTCCTTCAACATGAGAACACAACGAGGCTGTTTCGGAGCTCTACGTAAGTTCTTCTCCTTGAATCTTTGGTCTTTGAATAAACAGTTCCATCGTTTGCAAGTAAATCGTAATCGTCTCAGAGATGTAGCCGGAACCCTAGAGAGTATTTCCTCTACCAAATCCGACGGAAGATCCGGCATCACCATTGTTTCGCTCTTTGTGTTATACTCTCCCAAGGAAGAAGAAGAAGAAAGATGGCTCGATGGGGGCTCTTTCTAAACTAGATACAGTATTAGGGTTTTGATTTTTATTGTTTTTTTCACGTTTGCACCAGAACCAATCTTGTCTTATATATACTGTATATATAAACATGAAACGAATTTCCTCTTTTTTAAAAAAAATCTTCTTCTTTTACTTAATATACTATTTTTTAACAATTTGCTAATAATATAAATCAAATTAAATATTTAGGATACAAAATTTGGCTTTACATAACCGGTGGTGAAGACACAAATAGTTCTTTTACAAAACGATGTTGTGGCGTTGTTACGCTCGCTCTGGTAAACCATTGGTGAGATGTGAAGAACACTTCTCCCCAACATCGCCATTTTTTTGGCTCACTTAGCTGCTTGCTGATTTAGTGTGGTCAACAAATATAAAGTTTGTCACTTAATAAATATGCTGAAACCAAAACTATACAAACACAAGTAAGAAAAAGAATCATAAAGTAAGAGGTGATTTATGTACCCAAAAACGATTCATTAAATTATTCGAACGAAGAGCTACAAGAAATCACTTGCTTATTCTGATTAGATTTGAACCAAACTTGGAACATAATTGAAAATAAATGGCGACCACGATCCATGGCAAGAGCTATATATCAACGATGGTTCTTTTATAAAAGGGATTTCTGAGTAATATTCACCGTCCTCTCCGACAGTGTATACCATGTTGGTCCTGTCCTTGTTCCTGCGGGGCCCATAACATGAATTACAACACAAGGCCACTTTCTTCTTCTCGTCGATCAAAAGACTCGTGAAAACATTAGGACCATTACGGCAAACAGTGTTTACGCACAGTGAAAAGGATTTGCTCCATGACAACTCAGCTTCGGTATCAATTTTATTGGTCACCCACATCTCCAGCTCTGCTGAACCAATTTCCTTATAACATAACACCGAGAGTTGTTCTTCTCGAGCAACTGATAGAGCCGTATAATAACGGCGACTCGGAGATGGCGGAAGACAAAAACGTCTAAATCTCTCTCTTGTAAAATCAAAACAGAGTAAGTAGTTGCCTTTGTCTTTGTTATCATCAGAAGAAATCCAGTAAGTGTTTCCCTTCAAAGTCACGCCTAGAAATCTTGTTCTGAAGTTGGGAGCATTAACAACTCTCCATGAATTAGAGCTTAACTCATAGATTTCAAATCCATCTGATTTTCCTCTCCAAAACATCAAGGTTTTGTAGCTGTGGCAAGATTGGTTGTTTTCGTATCCTAGAGCAAAGCTACAGAGTCTATTGTAACCATTCTTGCGTTGGATCCACCTGGTTTCCCCTAAACACGGATTCCAAACGACGGGTCTATTGTCTCTGGTGATGCATAATAACAAACCGTCGCAGTGAAAAACTTCAGCTATATCGACGACTTCTGAATCCGTTAGGCTAAGTGGACCTTTAAACTCTATAGACGGAGGAACAACGTTGAGATCAACACTCATTGGAAAAATCCTCTTTTCCTTCAACATGAGAACACGAGGCTGCTTTGGAGCTCTACGTAAGTGCCTCTCGGAGAGTCCTGGCTCTTTGAAAAAAGCCTTCCATCGTTTGCAACTACATCGTAATCCTCTCAGAGATGTGGCCCGAACCCTAGAGAATATTTCCTCTAACAAATCTGACGGAAGATCCAGCATCACCACCATTGTTTCGCTTTTTGTGATATGCTCTCCCAAGGAAAAAGAAGAAGAAAGATGGCTTGATGGGGGCGGCCCTCTATAACTAGATACAGTATTAGGGTTTTGATTTTTTTTTTTTTTTTTTTTCACGTTTGCCCGAGAACCAATCTTGTCTTATACTAGAATAGGCATGTCAATCGGGCTGATCCGGCCCGGCCTGAAAATATATTGGCTTAAATTCTAAAGCCCGACCGGCTCTAACAGGATTATCAGGTTATTTTGTGTTTTTCAGGCTTTTTTGAAAAAATAAAAACAAATTTCAAATCTTATTATAAACTAAAAATAAAAGTATTTATTATTATAAATAAATCAGAATTGATGTGAAATCCAATTTAAGTTAAAAACAAAAATTTGACTTAAAAATCTAAATAAAGTATAATATAAAATAAATAAAAAAATAAATGTTTAATATAAATAGTAGAGAATATAGAATAGAGATGAGAATCTTCAAGATTGGAAGTTTTTTTTGCATCTTCTAAATTTCATCGTCATCAAAAGCTACAAATATAAAAGTCAAAAGGAAAAATTTATTAGATTTTGACATAATATAAAAAAAATCATTAAATGTTATAAATATTTTTACATGGACCACGAAACATAAATCTATCCAACCAAGTGCATGTACAAATAAGTGTTTCAACGTGCCTTTATAAAAATTGTAAGACTTTTCGGATAAGTTCGAGCCCGGTCAGACTTAATCACAAAAAACCATTAGTTTGAAAGGTCCGATTTTTTGGGTATATATATCTAAGCCCGATATTTTTCAGGATCGGACCCTGTCGGCCCTCTGGTTTTGGCCATAATTGACACCTCTATACTAGAATAGAACCTGCATATAAGCAGGTTTTGAATAAAATATTTTAAAATGTTAAAAATTATTTAAAAATAAAATTCGATCATTTGTAAAAAAAAAAAAAGAGAAAATTTATTAATTTATTTTTATTTTTTGTAATTAAATTTATTACTACTTCCAGATATGATTTTGATATAATAAAATAAATATTTATTTTGTTGTAAAAAAATGCAAATAGAAATAACACATTCTCAAACAAAATCAATTCGAGAGTGTCAAAACTTGATCGATAGACTTTAACACATGTCGGGATCATGTTAATTAACAAATTTGAAATATTAAGTTTTATATAATAAGATTGTATATTATTTTATTTTATTTTATTTTTATTTTAATCATTTCCTTTAGGATTAGAATCTGATTATATAATTTTTAATCTAAAGTTTTATATACTAATAAATTTTAATCATATTGAAAATAATATATTATTAAGGTGTTTTGTTTATAAAAGCATAATTTTATTTTATTATTGTTGAAGTTATATCATGATTGTGTTTTAAATCTCGAATAACTGTTATTATGTGAATAAGAAAATCAAACATTTTTAAAATTAAATAGATAATTTAAGATAATTCGAAGTATGAAATATAGTGAACCAAATGGATAACCAAATGGTTAAATCTATTTTAACAATGAAAAACATGAAAAAACTTATTTTTTTTCTTAATTTTTTATTTACCTTTTTGACTTTTTATTTTCTTTTTAGTATTAGTAATTGATCATATTATTTTCTTAATTTAAATGAAAAGCATAAAAGATTTTTTTTTTTCCTTTTTCTTAATTTTATTATTTACTTTTTTGATTTTTAAGTTTTTTTAGTGTTAATAATCGATTATACAATTTTCTTAATCTAATTGGAAAACATAAAATAAATTTATATTTTTTGTTTTTGTTTTTAAAACTAATTTTTAGATTTATGTAAATATTATGTTAAAATATAATTGTTGAATTTATTAACATGTGTCAAAATCTAATCGATTAACTTAACATGTGTCACGATCATATTAATTGAATTTTTTAACACGTGACAAAAATTTTAATACGTGTCAAAATCTAATCGATTAACTTGACACATGTCATGATCATGTTAATTAGTAATTTTGACACATCCAATTTTATAAACATGAAACGAATTTCCTCTTTTAAAAAACAAATCTTATTCTTTTACTTACACTATTTTTTTTTCCAATTTGTTAATAATATAAATCAAATTAAATATTTAGGATACAAAATTGGCTTTACATAACCGGTGGCGAACACACAAACAATTGTTTTACAAAAAGAGTTTGCCTCTGCAGTTGTAAAATTTATATTCCGAAGCTTCAGTCCTTAGGTTAAATGCCTTCCGTCATGAGAGAACGATGGAACATCTTGAGTTGTTTTCCGTGGTTTTGCAATTCTATATTAACGACTTAATCGAAGATGATGATGTTGTGGCTTTGGTACGTGCACGATTTGGTTTGGAAGAAATCCTCTTGTCAGTGTTGGCATCATCTAGACCTGAAGATTGGTCGCACGAGATTCAAGCAAAGAGAAGAAGAGCTCAAAACCAGAAACTATCTAGAAATGGATTGTAGAGTTCACATAAATTACCAATCTGCTGTTTGATAGACTAGTTTCTTTCTTTTGTTTTGTCTCTCTATTTGAATATAATTGAAGGATAAATGGTAGATTCTATATAAGGGATTTATGTGTAACACTCATCGTCCTTTCCAATAGCTATCAATCCCAATGTGATGTCATAAGCCCATAAGTGTTCGAGTTTGTGTGATGTAGATTAGTATAAATATATATGATTGATATGTGAACAGTGATGAAAAGTAAATCGAATTCTTTTATCTCAGGGTTCTTCATTCAAGTTTTTCTCTATTTTAGTTTCATTGTATATAATAATGTTTCAATGAACTATTTCAGTTTACGTCTTTGTTTTCTATCACAAGAAAGCTCGTTTCAGCATAAATCTACTCTTGTTTTTAAATCCCTCACAAAATCCAACTGATACTCTGAAATTGTTTGTTTAAATCTCTCTTTTTTTGTTTTGTAGAATCAAAACAGAGTAAGAAGTCAATTTGTCTTATCAAACCATTAAGTATTTTCCTTGAAAGACACGCCACCACATACGGTATACTGTTGGATATGGGTTGTGTGACAATGGGAAAAGTGGAAAAGACGTTGGAAGTATTTGACTTGATGGAAAAGAGTAAGATTGTTCTTTGTGTTGTGTATGGTAGAATATGCTTGGGGTTTGTTCTGTAGACTGTAGCCTTCCTCTCAAAGGAGTGGAACCAAATGTCATAACTTGCAATGTAAAGATTGGTGGACTATGTAAGAAAGGCTTATTGTCTGAAGCTGACACGCTGTTTAGGAAAATGAAGGAGGATGGGCTTATCCCAAAACTATACAAACACAAATAAGAAAAGAATCATAAAGTAAGAGGTGGTGTGATTGACGTAACAAAAAAAGATTCATTAAATTATTCGAACGAAGAAAAACAAGGAAGAAAAAACAAAGCAGAACTACAAGAAATCACTTGCTTATTGTTGATTAGATTTGAACTAAACTTGGAACATAATTAAAAATAAATGGCCACCACGATCCATCGTAAGGGCATGGTTCTTTGATATAAGGGATTTCTGTGTAGTATGCATCGTCCTCTCCAAGAGTGTATACCATGTTCGTGTTCCCGCTGGTATCCAAACATGAATTACAACACAAGGCCACTTTCTTATTTTCGTCGATCAAAAGACTCGTGAAAACATAAAGACCATTAACGCGAATACTGTCTAACCCCACTGAAAAGGATTTGCTCCATGACAACACAACTTCAGTATCATCAATTTTATTGGTCACCCACATCTCCACCTTTTCTGAACCAATTTTCTTATAACTTAACACTGAGAGTTGTTTTTCTCTAACAACTGATAGAGCCATATAACAACGACGACTCAGAGATGGGGGAAGACCACAAACGTCTAAATCTCTCTCTTGTAAAATCAAAACAGAGCAAGTAGTCTTTGTTATCATAAAAAGAAATCCAGTAAGTATTTCCCTTGAAAGCCACGCCACTATATTTTACTCTGACGCAGTTGGGAGCATCAACAACTCTCCATGAATTAGAGCTTAACTCATAGATTTCAAATCCATCAGATCTCCGTCATCCCCTAGACATCAAGATTTTGTAGCTGCGGCATGAATGGTTGTTTTTGTATCCTAGAGCAAACATACAGTCTCTACCGTGAGAGTACTTGTGGATCCACCTTGTTACCGCTAAACACGGATTCCACACCACGGGTCTATTGTCCTTTGTGATACATAGCAACAAACCATCGCAGTGAAAAACTTTGGCTATATCGACTTGTTCTGAATGATTAGAATGGGGATCCGTTAGGTCAAGTGGACCTTTAAACTCTATAGATGGAGGAACAACGTTGAGATCAACACTCATTGGAAAAATCCTATGTTCCTTCAACATGAGAACACAATGAGGCTGCTTCGGAGCTCTACGTAAGTGCTTCTCCTTGAATCTTTGGTCTTTGAATAAAAAGTTCCATCGTTTGCAAGTAGATCGTAATCGTCTCAGAGATGTAGCCGGAGCCCTAGAGAGTATTTCCTCTACCAAATCCGACGGAAGATCCGGCATCACCATTGTTTCGCTCTAAGTGATATACTCTCCCAAGGAAGAAGAAGAATTAGATGGCTCGACGGGGCTTTCTCTCTAACTAGATACAGTAGTATTAGGGTTTTGATTTTTATTGTTTTTTCACGTTTGCCCTAGAACCAATCTTGTCTTATACAGGGCCGTGCCTACTTAACAAATAAAGAAACCTTCGCCTATGTCACTCAATTTTTATATTGAACTTAGAAAGTAAATTTATGGTTTTGCCTACGTCACTCATTTTTATGTAGAATTTAAGAAGCAAATTTAAAATATGGTCTATCTGTGTAGTATCTCAAGGCTCTTTTTGTTTTTGTTTTTTTAAGGCTCTTTTTGTAAACAAAATTTAAAAATCTGAAGTGAACTAACACATAAGCTATTACGTTCATGTTTTTTTTAATCTCTTAATTTTTGTTCTTTGTATTTATATCCACGCATTTATTTTCCCTTTCTTTCATTTTTTCACCAGGTTAGCTATTGTTTTTCTTTAAATTTTAACTAACTTTGTCTTTTTAATTATTATTCTCTTTATTTTTCTTTAAGTTTAATTTACAGTTTTAAAATATGTTATATACAACGTTGTCTCTTATATATTACAACTTTTTATATTTTTATATCAAACAATAATTTAAAGTATATTTTTAATGAACATTTTGTCTCACAAACAAAAATGATTATCTTATATATTATTGTATAATATATCTATTTATATTACATATTTTTGGCCTACGGCACTCAGATTCATAGGCACGGCTCTGGTCTTATATATAAACATGAAACGAATTTCCTCTTTAAAAATAAAAAATCATTTTCTTTTTACTTGTACTATTTTTTTCTTTCCAATCTATCTATAATAACAATCTGAATAAATGCCAATTGCTTTTTAATAAGTTGTGTTTTTCAAAATTGTTTTTCGTATTTTTTCATAAATTCTAATTTTAATTCAAGAAATGTCATTTGTGGTTGAGTCTTTTAAATTATCAAAACTTGCTTCTTTTCAATTATCAAAAATTGCTTCTTTTTCACTTATTTCTTTTGAAAAACACATATAAAAAAGGATCATTTGATCTTTATAAAAGAATTGTTATATTCATTTATTTTATCGGGAATCGGTAAAAATGATAAACAATGCCGTTATTATTTCTAGAGATGTAATCTTCAGAATATAGTCCAAGGAATCTGCTTCAATTCTTTTTTTGATATGTTCTGATTCGTTCTCTTTGATTATAAATTTTTGTGTTACTTAACTTCATTAACGATCTTGGTTTTGATCGTCAAACGATCATATTGCTTTACTCGACTTTATTCTTTTTCTTATCTAAACTCGTTCTCGATATTCATTATTTTGTTTTTTTTTGTTTTGATAACCTCGAAGATTATGCCTAATATGCTTGGTTCGGAGTCAGCATTTCGTTTTTTTTTCTTAGAAATATTCTTTAGTTTACATTATTGCGCAACCCATTGATCAAACGTTTGTGTGTTTTAATTTTTAGGATAATATCGCTTTATCTATAATAACAATCTGAATAAATGTCAATTGTCTTTCAATTAGTTGTGTCTTTTCAAAATTGTTATTCGTATTTTTTTTATAAATTCCAATTTTAATTCAAAAATATCATTTGTGGTTGCGTCTTTTCAATTATCAAAATTGCTTCTTTTCAACTTTCAAAAACTTCTTTTTACTTATGTGATTTAGAATTTACAAAATATATATTTACAGTTTTTTTTATCAAACCATTTACAGTAACTTGTGCATTTCAAAATAAAAAAGATAACAATCTTCTATTGCTTCATCGTTTTATTATTCATTATATTTTTTTTGTTTTAACCGTTTATTTAATAAAAATATACATAATTAATAATGAAGATCTTCATGTTTTTAACACATTAATCTATCTATAATAACAATCTGAATAAATGCCAATTGCAGATAAATAAGTTGCGTTTTTCAAAATTATTATTAGTATCTTTTTGTTAATCCAAATTTTAATCCAATAAATGTCATTTGTGGTTGCGCCTTTTCATCAATTAAGTATATTTTTGTTATAACCATTTTTATGAAAAATTGCTTTTTTTCACTTATGTCTTTTCAGGATTATTTATATCGCTCAAAATCACATAAAATTAAGGGTCATTTGATAGTGATTCTTGATATAATGGTTTATCAAACAGTATGTTATCTATCTCGATGGGTTGCCCTAAATAAAGAATAAAAAGGTAAAAAAATCCAACATATAATCATTTTCAATAAAATATGTATTTACATCATATTTTTTGTATTGCATATTTTTATATATATATATTTTTAACACTACAAAAAAATACTCTATAGAGTTGTGTATCTTATAATTTTTTGTTTTCTTATTTTTTATCTTAGTAGTTAAAATCTTTGAAAATATTTTACAAATTTTTATATTTGAATTATTTTATAACTTTCCATTTATATTGTTAATAGTCCAAAAATTTATTTTTTTAGAAGATCGTATCTTTTTTTTTAAGAACTATAATTTTTTGAATATTTATGTATTTTTATCATCATTTTTTGTTTTATGTATTTTCACTTATAATAATTTAAAATATTTTTTTGTTTAAGTTTTAATATACAACAAATACTTCCGCGAAGCGGGGGTTCTATTCCTAGTTTGCTAATAATATAAATCAAATTAAATATTTAGGATACAAAATTGGGTTCACATAGGAGGAAACCGGTAGTGAGACACAACAATTATTTTACAAAATGAGTTTTCCTCTGGAGTTGTAAAACTAATGGAGACATCTAACACTTGTAATTTTTATATTCCAAAGCTTCAGTCGTTGGTTAAAGGCTAAATGCAAAGACATCGTTATCAAGGCCTTGCTTCATGAGAGAACGATGGAAATATCTTGAGTTGGTCCATGGTTTTGCCATTCTATATTACCGACTTAATCGAAGATGATGATGTCGTGGCTTTGGTTTGGAAGAAATCCTCTTGTCAGTGTTTGCATCTAGACCTCAAGATTGGCGCATGAGATTCAAGCAAAGAGAAGAAAAGCTCAAAACCAGAAACTGTCTAGAAATGGATTGTACACAAGTACTAGAGTAGGGACAAACTTTTATTGAGTTCACATAAAATAACAATCTGTTTATTTGATAGACTAGGTTCTTTGTTTTCTTTTGTCACCCTTCCTTGCTGGATTTGAACCAAATCTGGAACATAATTGAGGATATAATAAGGGGTTTATGTAAGGGGTTTATGTCTAATATTCATGCTATCAAACCCAATGTGATGTCATAGACTCATAATCCCATATGTGTTCAGGTTTCTATCAAATAGATTAGTATAAACATGATTGATATATGATTATATGAACAAGTGATATCTTTGAGGATTGGCACAAAGCAACTCTTTTTTATTTTATGAAAAGTAAATCGAAATCTTTTAGCTCAGGGTTCTTCGTTCAAGTTTCTCTCTATTTTAGTTTCATTGTATATAGTAAAGTTCCAATGAACTATTTCAGTTTAATTACGTCATTATTTTCTATCACAATAAAGCTCATTTGAGCATAAATCTACTCTTGTTTCTAAAATTGCGCAAGACAGCGTTTAAGTCTCTTTTTTTGTAGAATCAAAACAGGGTAAGAAGCCATTTGTCTTATCAACCCGGTAAGTATTTCCCTTGAAAGACACGCCACCACTTGGTATTTCAAACCCAACAACTAAAAAAATTATTAATAATAAAAAAAAAACATTAAACGAACAAGATATGGTTAAAAGCAGAATCTTTGGAGCTTACTTCAGTGACATCTTTGAAAGCTCACTGCTTACTTTCACAAAAGAGAAAGGAATCATAAAAAGTAACAGGTTATTGAAGTAACCAAAAAGTATTATTCAAAACAACATTGTCTTGAAAAATAAAATAAAAAACAAGGATGAAAAAATTAAGAGGAGCTGCAAGAAATCACTTGCTTATTTTGGTTTGGATTTGAACCAAACTTGGGACATAATTGAAAATAAAAGGCCACCACTGAGGTCCGAAATGTGACAATGGTTTTTCTAAATAAGGGATTTCTGAGTAATATTCATCGTCCTCTCCAGTAGTGTATACCACACTCTTGTTCTTGCAGTTCGCATGACGTGAACTACAACACAAGACCACTTTCTTCTCCTCGTCGATCAAAAGACTCGTGAAAACATTAGGACCATTACGGAAAATACTGTTTAAGCCCACGGAAAAGAATTTGCTCCATGACAACTCAGCTTCAGTATCAATTTTATTGGTCACCCACATCTCCACCTCTTCGGAACCACTATTCTTATAACTTAACACTGAGAGTTGTTCTTCTCTAACAACTGATAGAGCCGTATAACTACGATTCAGAGATGGGAGAAGACACAAACGTCTAAATCTCTCTCTTGTATAATCAAAACTGTCTAAGTATATGTATTTGTATTCGCCATAATTATAAAAACAAATCCAGTAACTATTTTCTTTTTCTTCCGCAGCTGGAATAATTAATAACTCTCCATGAATTAGAGCTTACCTCATAGATTTCAAATACATCTGATTCCCCTCCCTTGAACATCAAGATTTTGTAGCTGCGTCAAGACTTGTTGCTTTCGTATCCTAGAGCAAACCAATACCGTTCGTTGTAACCATTCTTGTGTTGGATCCACCTTGTTTCCCCTAAACACGGATTCCAAACCACGGGTCTATTGTCTCTAGTGATGCATAACAACAAACCGTCGCAGTGAAAAACTTTGCCTATATCGACTTGTTCTGAATGATTAGAATGGGGATCCGTTAGGTCAAGTGGACCCTTAAACTCTATAGATGGAGGAGAGACGTTGAGATTGACGCTCATTGGAAAGATCCTATGTTCCTTCAACATGAGAACACAACGAGGCTGCTTTGGAGCTCTACGTAAGTGCTTCTCCTTGAATCTTTGGTCTTTGAATAAAGTGTTCCATCATTTGCAAGTAGATCGTAATCGTCTCAGAGATGTGGCCGGAACCCTAGAGAGTATTTCCTCTACCAAATCCGACGGAAGATCCGGCATCACCATTGTTTCGCTCTTTGTGATCTGGTCTCCGAAGAAAGATAACTTGATGGGGCTCTCTCTAACTAGATACAGTATTAGGGTTTTGATTTTTATTGTTTTTTCACGTTTGCCCTAGAACCAATCTTGTCTTATATATATAAACGTGAAACGAATTTCCAATTTTCTAATAATATAAATCAAATTAAATATTTAGGATACAAAATTGGAGTTATTTACGTTACATGCACTTTTTGTAACTCATTTTATAGAAAAAGACACTTTAAACAAATAAATCACTTTCGACTCCAATTACAAAATTGACTTTGATTTATCCTTTCTCACCTTCTCTAGATTTTGACGCCAGCAATATTATGTCAAAGTACTTGAAAATTTGTAGTCTCATAGTGGATATAAAACATTGAAAAATCCACAATATTATGACAGAGCATTCGATTTTTGCTCAATTTTTAAGAACCAACTCAGCTCCAAAAGCTAATTAAGAGAAGGATTCTTCTCTCTAAACTCATTGAAGCTGGCATTGTGATAATAAGCTTGTAGCCCTTAGCAGCCGCCGTGAATGCTAACCCAACTCCGGTATTTCCACTTGTTAGTTCAATCAACACACTTTAAATAAATAAATACAAACAAAAATCGAAATCTCAAAAATTCTGAGTTTTTTTTTTTTTTTTAAGTTTTGAAGAATCTGATGATAAGGTTTTCCATAAAATACAGACCTCCCCCTGGTTTTTAATAAGACCCTTAGCTTCTGCATCAGCATTATACTATAACCAATCCTGCAACAAAAGGAACAAAGTACATAATTTCAAGCTTAGCAGCAACATGGCTAGCACAACCTTATGTCACCTGTGTGGCCCGGTTAACTGCGGTTAATCTTATCCACATCTCCAAAGCAAGTCAGAAAATGCAGTATACAGCAATATACTGTGAACTGGTTAGTAAAATTACACTGGCGGGTCTAACAGTGTGACTTTAAATCGGAGATGAAGATGTCGTCGTGGCTTTAGTAGCCTCAATCTGGTTTGGAAGAAACGGTCTCAAACTCAAAGTCGAGAGACGACGACGAACATCAAATCAAAAGTTTGTCACTTTATAGTCAAAGTTTCTCAGGTTCACATCATCATGGGATCAAATAATTTAGTTTTTTTTTTCCAATTTATTTATTCAAATAAGCTCAAACCAATCCAAAACTAAAGTACACAACACAAAGAAGAAAGGAATCATAAAAAGTAACAAGTTATTGAAGTAACCAAAAAGTAATATTCAAACCAACATTGTCTTGAAAAATAAAATAAAAAACAAGGAAGAAAAAAATTAAGAAGTGCTGCAAGAAATAGCTTTGCTTATTTTGGTTGGAACCAAACTTGGAACATAACTGAAAATAAAAGGCGGCAACGGTCTTTCAATATACCTGTATTGTATTTTTAAATAAGGGATTTCTGAGTAATATTCATCCTCCTCTCCAATAGTGTATACCACGTTCTCGTTCCTGCAGCCGTACTGCCCATAGCTCAAATTACAACACAATGCCACTTTCTTCTCCTCGTCGATTAAAAGACTCGTGTAAATTAACAGGCAAATCATTAAGGCAGATATTGTTTAAGCCCACGGAAAATATTTTGCTCTATGACAACTCAGCTTCAGTATCAATTTTATTGGTCACCCACATCTCCACCTCTGCTGAACCACTATTCTTATAACAACCTAACACTGAGAGTTGTTCTTCTCTAACAACTGACAGAACCATTTTATAACCACGATTCAGATAATTGGGAAGACACAAACTTCTAAATATTTCTCTTGTAAAATCAAAACTGAGTAAGTGCTTCTCGGAGAATCCCGACTCTTTGAAGAAACACGGATTAAGTGGATCCACCAGCTTTCCCCTAAACACGGATTCCACACCACGGGTCTATTGTCTCTGGTGATGCATAACAACAAACCATCACAGTGAAAAACTTTGGCTATAGCCACTTGTTCTGAATTATTAGAGTGGGAATCATTTAGGTCCAGTGGACCGTTAAACTCTATAGATGGAGGAACAACGTTGAGATCAACGCTCATTTGAAAAATCTTGTATTCCTTCAACATGAGAACACGAGGCTGCTTTGGAGCTCTACGTAAGTGCTTCTCCGTGAATCTTTGATCTTTGAATAAAGCGTTCCATCTTTTGCAAGTAAATCATAATTGTTTCACAGATGTACGTGGTCGGAACCCTAGAGAGTATTTCCTCTACCAAATCCGACGGAAGATGTGACATCATCATTTGTTTCTCTCTTTTGTGATCTGATCGCCTCCAAGGAACTGAGGAAGAAGAAGAAAGCTACTCGATGGGGATCCTAAGTAGAAATTAATTAGGGGTTTTTATTATTATTATTATTTTCACGTTTGCCCCTCAAGAAAAGATTTCCTCCTTCATCTATTTTTTATTATTACTAGGAATAGAACCCGCTTCCCGAAGTATTTGTCGTATATTAAAACTTAAACAAAAAAATATTTTAAATTATTATAAGTGAAAATACATAAAACAAAAAATGATGATAAAAATACGTAAATATTCAGAAAAGTATAATTCTTAAAAAAAAAAAAGATACGATCTTCTAAAAAACAAAATTTTGGATTATTAACAATATAAATGGAAAGTTATAAAATAATTCAAATATAAAAATTTGTAAAATATTTTCAAAGAATTTAACTACTAAGATAAAAAATAAGAAAACAAAAAATTATAAGACACACAACTCTATAGGGTATTTTTTGTAGTGTTAAAAAATTATATATAAAAATATGCAATACAAAAAATATGATGTAAATACATATTTTATTGGAAAATGATCATATGTTGGATTTTTTACTTTTTTATTCTTTATTTAGGGCAATCCATCGAGATAGATAACATACTTTTTGATAAACCATTATATCTCGAATCACTATCAAATGACCCTTAATTTTATGTGATTTTGAGCGATATAAATAATCTTGAAAAGACATAAGTGAAAAGAAACAATTTTCATAAAAATGGTTATAACAAAAATATACTTAATTGATGAAAAAACGCAGCCACAAATGATATTTATTGGATTAAAATTTGGATTAACAGAAAGATACAAATAATAATTTTGAAAAAACGCAACTTATTTATCTGCAATTGGCATTTATTCAAATTGCTGTTATAGATAGATTAATGTGTTAAAAACATGAAGATCTTCATTATTAATTATGTATATTTTTATTAAATGAACGGTTAAAACAAAAAAATATATATAATGAATAATAAAAAGATGAAACAATAGAAGATTGTTATCTCTTTTATTTTGAAATGCACAAGTTACTGTAAATGGTTTAATAAAAAAATTGTAAACATATATTTTGTAAATTTTAAATCACATAAGTAAAAAGAAGTTTTTGAAAATTGAAAAGAAGCAATTTTTTATAATTGAAAAGACTCAACCACAAATGACATTTTTGAATTAAAATTGGAATTTATAAAAAAATACGAATAACAATTTTGAAAAGACACAACTTATTGAAAGGCAATTGACATTTATTCAGATTGTTATTATAGATAGAGGGAGCGATACAAATACTCAAAATTAAGAGACTTAGATAAAGCGATATTATCCTCAATATTAAAACATTCAAACTTTTAATCAATGAGTTACGCAATAATGTAAACTAAAGAATATTTATAAGAAAAAAAAATGTTGACTCAGAACCAAACATATTAGGCCTAATATTCGAGGTTATCAAAACAAAAACAAAACAAAATAATGAATATCGAGAACGGGTTTGGATAAGGAAAAGAATAAAGTCGAGTAAAGCAATATGATCGTTTGACGATCAAAAACAAGATCGTAAATGAAGTTAAGTAACACAAAATTTATAATCAAAGAGAACGAAGCAGAACATACCAAAAAAAGAATTGAAGCAGATTCCTTGTACTATATTCTGGAGATAAAGTTACATCTCTAAAAATAATAATGGCATTGTTTATCATTCTTACCGATTCCCGATAAAATAAATGAATATAACAATTCGTTTTATAAAGATCAAATGATCCTTTTATGTGCTTTTCAAAAGACATAAGTGAAAAGAAACAATTTTTGATAATTGAAAAGAAGCAATTTTTGATAATTGAAAAGAAGCAATTTTTGATAATTGAAAAGACGCAACCACAAATGACATTTCTTAAATTAAAATTAAAATTTATGAAAAAATACTAATAACAATTTTGATAAGATCCCCTATATATTAATTGAGAAACATTTTTAGAGAGTACACTTACTTTTTGAACTATTTACAGTGGTGCCATTTTGCTGATGTGTCAGCACCACACTTATTCTCCCATTATTTTAATACAAATTTCCTTTTTTGATTAGACTAATTACATTATATGTCTTTAACCATTTATTACTTTTAATATTTAATTTATGACTAATCCCCTATATATTAATTGAGAAACATTTTTAGAGAGTAGACTTACTTTTTGAACTATTTACAGTGGTGCCATTTTGCTGATGTGTCAGCACCACACTTATTCTCCTATTATTTTAATACAAATTTCCTTTTTTGATTAGACTAATTACATTATATGTATTTAACCATTTATTACTTTTAACATTTAATTTATGACTAATTTCCTTATATCATTTATTTAAACATAATTTAACATTTAATTTATGAAGATATTCTCTTTCTTTCTATTTCTTACCAAAAATATATCATACTAATTATTTTTTTAAACACTATATTTCTCCTCTTATTTTTGTTTAAATTTAGGTTGTAAAAAAATAAATCATCACAACATCTATATAGTAAAAAATATATAGATTTTTTATACATGTGCTATAATTCGAATTTTTTAAAATGAATATAAATTACTCAAATGATTAATAAATATGAATATGTTTCAAAAAGTCCCACATTGGAAATGAGGATGTGTAGATGGTTAAAAAATCATTATAAAAAAAACATAAATGATAAAAAAACTGTAAAAGCAAGAAACTTGATTTAATAGTCATTGATATTTATAAATATTTTTTTGGTTTAATATGGGTTGTTAATAGAACCATATAAATTAACCAAATAATATAAATATTTAAACTTGATAACAAGTTAAAAATATTATTTTTTGGTTTAATATGGATTTTTTCTATTTTTTTGCCAAAAATATATCATACTAATTATTTTTTAAAACACTATATTTATTCTCATATTTTTTTAAACTTAGTTTTGTAAGAAAAAAAAATCATCATTACATCCATATAGTAAAAAATATATAGATTTTTTTATATATACAAGTGTTATAATTCGAATTTTTTTTAAATGAATATAAATTACTCAAATGATTAATAATATGACTATGTTTTAAAAAGTATCGCATTGCAAATGAGGATGTGTAGATGGTTGAAAAATCATTATAAAAGAACATAAATGATAAAAAAATTGGAAAAGGAAAAAGATTGATTTAATAGCCATCCATATTTATAAATAGTTTTTTGGTTTATTATGGTTTGTTAATAAAACCATATAAATTAACGAAATAATATAAATATTTAAACACTACAAAAAATTAAAATATTATATCAAAAAGTCAAAATATTAAAAATAGTTTAATATGTTAAAACCCAAACCCAAATCTAATTCCATCACCATGTAGGGATCACTCGTTTTTTGAAAGTCACATCGTTTCTAAGTCTTATGAACAATTAATCCACACAAACTTGTCCAATCAATCCCGCCAAGTCAGACTAGTTGCTGACTAGCTACTTCTCGATCATCCATCAAGGGCATATTGCCTAGAAAAACTTATTCAGCGTGGGGAATCTGGATACAGTGAAGTGATGGTTGATGTGTTCATATTATTTTGGATGATGTGCTACGGACGAAACATATACAATGGACTATGTATTGTGGATGGTCATATATAGATGCACTCGTATGGATGCAACGATATGAATGCAACGGTATGGATGCAACGGTATATGGATGATAATGCGTGACCATACCTGATGAATTTTCTTGAGAGACTTCAGAATCTCTTGCATCACCAGAATCTGTAATAACTCGGGTGTTTAAAAATTTCATAATCTCTCGCATCACGAAAATATGTTCGAAACCACACAAATTTCACGGTTAAGAGTAAAAATACAAATTCTGTAAATCATGCCCACATGAAACAGAAAGGAGAGATTTGATGGATCTACGCTTACAAGCTCATAGAAGCTCTGCACCGGGTTCGCCAAAGATCCAACGAGATTGGTAAAGTCTCCGCCAGCCGTAGTGCGAAAGAGACGGCGGATCGAGCTCTTCTTTGTCTTTGATTTTGTCTTTAAACGATGTCGAACGCGAGAACACGCTATGTAGTAAGCGTGATAACAAGAGAATTTTAGATTTAAAAAGCACATAACGATGAAGTTTTTACTCCTTCCCCCAACTTGATTGCTTATCAGCCACACGATCATCAATCTCTATTCTTAAACCTACGGGCGTTTTCAGTAACTAAATTTTTATTCTCTTTCCCCAAATTGACACACGTTTCTGGCTACAACTGGTTGTGTTTTAGAAGAATAAAGGGATAACATTTTAGAGGAATAAAATGGTGAAGAATTGCATATTCTTTTGCATTCCTCCATAATTCTACCATTTAAGGTGAACAAGAGTTCCTCTATATTTAATTGGATCCCACTAAATTAGAGGAAAATATGTCTTATTCCTCCAAAAATGGTACTCTACAAAATAAAAGAGGAACAAAGTTGAAAAAAACTGGTTGAACAGAAAATTATTCAACTTATTTTTTTCCACTCATTATTATTCCTCTTGTTACTTTAAACTACAACCAGTTGCACCCAAAGAGTGGAAAAAAATGGGTTGAATAATTTTATGTTCAACTAGTTTTTTCAACTTTGTTCTTCTCTTATTTTGTAGAGTACAATTTTTGGAGGAATAAGGCTTATTTTTCTCTAATTTAGTGGGATCCAGTTTAATTTGGAGGAACATTTATTCTCTTTAAATGATAGAATTATGGAGGAATCTAAAGGAATATGTAATTCCTCCCAATTTTATTCCTCTAAAGTATCAACCAGTTGCAGCCTCTGATTTAAGGGCATAATAGTATTAAAAAACTTTAACAGTTGCCAAAGTCCCTCATATTTTCAAAGTGCATATTTTGTAAGTTTAAACTCATAAAGTATCTTAAACTGTACAAACACAAATAAGAAAAAGAATCATAAAGTAAGAGGTGATTGATGTACCCAAAAAAGATTTCATTAAATTATTTGGACAAAGAAAAACAAAGGAAGAAAAAAATTCAAGAAGAGCTGCAAGAAATCACTCGCTTATTTTGATTGGATTTGAACCAAACTTGGAACATAATTGAAAATAAATGGCCACCACGATCCAACGCAAGAGCTATATATACCCCAGGATCCTTTTATATAAGGGATTTCTGTGTAAGATTCATCGTCCTCTCCAATAGTGTATACCACGTTGGTCCTGTCGGGCCCATAACATGAATTACAACACAAGACCACTTTCTTCTCCTCGTCGATTAAAAGACCCGTGAAAACAGGAATACCATTACGGTAAATACTTTTAAAGCTCACGGAAAAGGATTTGCTCCATGACAACTCAGCTTCAGTATCAATTTTATTGGTCACCCACATCTCCAGCTCTTCTGAAACATAAGTGTAGTTATAATTTAACACTGAGAGTTGTTCTTCTCGAGAAACTGATAGAGCCATATAACGATGACGATACAGAGATGGGGGAAGACAAAAACGTCTAAATCTCTCTCTTGTAAAATCAAAACAGAGTAAGTAGTTGTCTTTGTCTACGTTATCTTCAGAAGAAATCCAGTAAGTATTTCCCTTCAAACACACGCCAGAAAATTTTGTTCTGATGCAGTTGGAAGCTTTAACAACTCTCCATGAATAAGAGCTTAACTCATAGATTTCAAATCCATCTGATTCCCAATCCCAAAACATCAAGATTTTGTAGATGCGGCAAGATTGGTTGTTTTCGTATCCTAGAGCAAACCTACAGTTTCTCTTGTAACCATTCTTGTGTTGGATCCACCTGGTTTCCCCTAAACACGGATTCCACACCACGGGTCTATTGTCTCTGGTGATGCATAACAACAAACCGTCGCAGTGAAAAACTTTGGCTATATCCACTTGTCCTGAATTATTAGAATGGGAATCCTGTAGGCTAAGTGCATCTTCAAACTTTATAGATGGAGGAACAACGTTGAGATCAACACTCATTGGAAAAATCCTATGTTCCTTCAACATGAGAACACAACGAGGCTGCTTTGGAGCTCTACGTAATTGCTTCTCCTTGAATCTTGGGTCTTTGAATAAAGAGTTCCATCGTTTGCAAGTAGATCGTAATCGTCTCAGAGATGTAGCTGGAACCCTAGAGAGTATTTCCTCTACCAAATCCGACGAAAGATCTGGCATCGCCATTTTTTGGCTCTTTGTGATATGCTCTCTCAAGGAAGAAGAAAGATGGCTCTCTAAAGTAGATATTTATTAGGGTTTTGAGTTTTTTTTCCTGTCTTATATATAAACGAAAGAAACGATTAATTACTCTTTCCTTTTCCTCTGTCGATTCTGTTTATTAATTTTACTTACAATTTTTTTCTTTCCAATTTACTTTTGAAAAAGGAAAATAAGCATATGTATGTGTACATCAGTATTTTTGTTTTCTTGAATAGCAAATCCTTTAATCATCCTAGAATTCAAATTAACCCCATTAGGCATATCAGATTTCAGAGTTTAAGCAAATCATCACTGCCAATTTAATGGAAATTAACCAATAAAAACTTAAAACACATTTAAATTTTGCTGAAATGATATAATAAACTCTGAACAAAGTTATCTCCATTATATAAAACAAGGTTATATGCAACCAACAATAATTAGCATGATTTGCAACATTTGTTAACCAGCAATATTATGTCAAAGTAGTTGAATTCGAAACCAAAATTTGTAGTCTCATAGTGGATATGTACAATAAAACATTGAAAAATCCACAATATTATGACAAAGCATCTGATTTCGACCCAGCATTTGTAACCGTTAGGAGTTTTCGCTAAAAATTTCCTCTCATGCCTTTTGGCTGGAATATAAGTAAGAACCAACACAGCTCCAAAAGATAAGAGAATGATTATTGTCTCTATACGCATTGAAGCTGCATATTGTAACAGCACACTCTAATAGAAAGCCAAAATTTGAAATCTCAGAAATTTATAAAGTCTGTTTTTTTTTTTTTTTGAAGAATCTGATAATAAGATTTTCCATAAAACACAGATCTCCCCTGGTTTAATAAGACCAACAAAAGGGACAAATTAAAAAAATTTGTAACAAAACTCGAAAGCCCAAAAAACGATCACAACATATTTTCAACATATAACAACGTATTACAAAGCAAACAAACGTCTAGAATGTTCATCTCACGCTGAATTTTGTTGATATAACTAGTTACTAGGTGATCAGCCCGCACCGTGTGCGGGTTATAAAACATTTTACATGTGCAGTATATAATTAATATTGTATATTGAAATTGATCTATTTATACATGATTAATTATGTATTAATAATAAAATTATATGAATATTTAATGATTAAAGAATAACGACAAATCAAATGAAAAATGTTATAGATTTCAATAGAAAGTGAAGATAAAAAGCAATTAACCAAGATTTTAAAAAAACTTCTTTAGATAAAAAGTGTAAATATGATAACTAAATAAACTGAAAAATTTTAAGCATATAATAATTTATTTAATTTTTATGGTGGGCATGCACGCATGTGCATGTATAAATTTTTGTTTATAGACATAAATAGTTGTAATATTTAAGTATCGATTAATTTTCTTATATATTATGTAAACGTTATATTTTTATATATATACAGTTTTAGTGTTTAACAACAATCACACAAACGTTTCATATCGTTTTGTGTCTTTTGTAACTTATTTAAAAAAAAAACAAAATTCTACCGTTTACAGTGACATATAATTGCAAATGTAAAATTTATATTAAATAATAATTAAATTCTTATAATATGTCTTGAATATTATCTATACTATGCTTTCTTTTCTTCTTACACAATATAATCTTGCCAATATATATATTTTAAGTATATATTTTTCTTTGACCTATTGCTAATTAAACCAAATTGTGTTTTACAATCTATAATTATCTTAAGAGCGGATAGATGGTTGGTCCACACATTCGTGCGTACCAAGCACCTCACCGCTCTTAGAACAAATAGAGATTTTTTAAAAAAATATAAATTGTTTAATAACTAAAATTAAAATTGGACTCTAATCGAGGTTAAGAAAATGCATGCACGACAAGTTCGCATGCGACTTTGATTTTTGCATAATTAAAATTTATATCTACACGCATATTTGAAGAAAAATCGAAGTATGGCTTTTATGTGTTAAAAAAAAATAACAAAGTATATGCTTTTTAATATATATTTTTATAATATATGGTAGAATTGTTTTTTAAAAATATGTATATATATTCATGTAAGTATGAGTTAAAAATAAGTAAATTGTTATATTTAGGTGTTGGCTAGTTTTTCTGATATTTTTGCAAACGTTATGTTTTTACACGATGCAGTTTTTGCCGTTTAAGAACAATCACGAAAACCATTTATATCGTTTTTTATTTAATCAAAATTTCTTATTTTCAGCATTTTATGATATATGGTTTCAAACTAAAATTTATATTAAATTTTAACAAAAATTACAAAGAACTTTTTAAAAATTTAAATATAATATTTGACTTTATCATGAAAATAATTGTAGTATATTGGATAATATATTAGTAATGTTCTTTTTCAATAAAAAGTATAATAAATATTTGTTATAAAAATTGTGAAATCATATTTTATAAAATTCTCTGGTACATCTCCGCCCATCTCTTCGTCAAATATTGAGTAATTGGTTTGATGAAAATAATAATTTTCTTACTGTTGGCATGCACGCATGTATTCATTATAAAATTTGAGTCACACACGTGTTTATTATAATATTCTTAAAAAATTTAAATGACTCCGTAAAATAATGCAAGAGAGTGTTACGGAAAAACAAAAATGTAGAGGTTTATTTTTATTTTTACTTCTACTTCTTGTTCATATTTTTTTTATCTTATTATAATTTATTTTTTCATCCGGTTACATTTCATTTTATTTCTGGTCTTAAATTCTCGTTCTACAATGAGACTGTATATGAGTATGATATAAGCTTTTTATTTATTTTAAAAAGAATAAGAGATAAAAAATGGTATAGCGTATTTAGTTATTTACTATCTTATTGGATAATATATTATTATTTTTTATATAAAAATATAATATATATTGGTTGTAAAATTTTCGTAATCATATTTTATGCAATTTATTATGAATATATGTATAAACAAATTAAAATCATAGTAATTATTATTTTCTGTAAATTTAAATTTATTAATTTTAGTGTTATAATCTAATGTATTCATGTTTTAATTTCATATTTTATTTAATTTTAAGTCAACCAATCAAAACATTTCGTTTATTTTAGTAAATTTGACATGTCACATTTACATGTCATCAATAGAATAATACACTAACTTTCATTGTGGAAGTGATAAGTAAATTTTTTTAATTAATGTGTCTTCTCAAATAATATGTAGTAAGATTTCGAAAGGATTTTAATTCAACAAACCCGATACATTAAAAAAAAAATTATGGATTAATGAAAAAAAACACATACATATGAAAATCTCTATAGGAAAATCTCATAATAGACTCTTTCAGTATTGAATCGTTCCACTAAGGCAAAAAAATAATCGGGGCTCAACTTCGCTGCTTACTCATTTGTAGCGTCAAATAAAAAGTTAGGCACTTTTGTAAATAAATAAGCACAAACCAAATCAAACCAAAATTATACAACACAAATAAGAAAATAGTCATCCAATACCAAAAAGATATTCATTAAATGATTCAAACGAAGAAAAACAAGGAAGAAACAAAAATAACTTCAGCTGCAAGAAAGCAGTTGCTTATTTTGATTGGATTTGAACCAAACTTTTTTTTTTTTTTTTTTTTTTTTTTTTTAACGAATTTTATTAATTGAAACACGAAACAAGTTCAAGTTACAAAGTTTTAACAAGAGATTGCACAAGTGCAAATCATAGAATACAATAACATTGCAATAGTAGATAGTCGAGTCTTACGCATCGACTATACCAAAAGGAGCAATCTTGATATAACTAGCCACGACCACCTCTTCCCTGCCTCGATTACCACGACCACCTGTAACTAATTGCCATTGCATATCATTTACCTTGGTCGACGGTTTGACATGCCTCTCACGTAGAATTCTCTGACCTGAAGGGGTCATGAAATCCGACTGCTGAGGATCTGCATCAAGAACCATCGTAACTTCTTCATCTAGAACCGTTGTGTCTTCTTCATCAGAAAAATCAATACCTAAGAATCTATTCTTATTCACCGCTGAGTTAGACAGAGAGTTCTGAACCGCATGAGCCGCTCTTTCAAATAGAGGAGTGACTTGATTGGTAGTAAGGGTATCTCTTGGTGAGACCATCTCTGATTTTTTTTTGGAGTCAAGGAAGTAGTCGTAATAGGAAAAGGGACCGTAGATATAGTAGAGTGAATACCTGAGGCCGTATGAACCATAGTGCAACCATGATCCAGATCGTTGTTTGCCTTCTCCCTCATTTCCAAAGATTCATCCATATCTGTAGTATCCCCATGATTTAAAGTAGATGAAGAAGCTAGAGTTGTACTCTTAACAAATCCTCTTGAGTGAGAAGCATTAGACAAATCATTAACCTTTGCCGCAGGAATACCTGCATGGCCTGAGATATCCGGACATAGGAGGAGAGAGCGAGAAGCTTTGTGACATATATGTCCACAACGACTACACTTTGATGGCAGCCAAGAGTAAAGCACCTCCACCATGGTGATTGAATCACTTATATCCGTTAAAGCAACTCTTTGAGGGAATGCTTTATCTAGTTTAACCTCAACTAGGATTTTAGCTTTCCCCATTTGTGTAGGATCTAACCAAGGTTTCTCAGTCACTATTGGTTCCCCAATACCCGAAGCAATCCATTTGATACCTAGAATTGAGTAAAGCTGGTCTGGGATGTTATTCAAAGTCAACCAAACCGGGACAGTGGTAATTTCAGGTACAGAGATCGTATCTGAAGGCGACCAAGGAGATACGAACATCAAGCAGTCATCAACATGCCACAAACCTCTCTGAAGGACCCATTTACGGGTTGACTCATCTGGAATGTGGAATAGGTATGTCGACTCTCCTAATTTTCGAATGAAGATTCTGCATTTTCTTCCCCAAATCCTAGTTACTATTGACTGAATAAACCCTCTAGACGGAGCTGAGCAGCGGTAAAATTGACCCACAACAAATTCTTTTTGGTTCTCTAAACCACCTAGAAGTACATGAGAAGGTATTCTAACCTTAGGGGTACCATCCTCCAAGTACTCAGGAATGGTTACTCTATGTAGATTCCTCAGAGATTGGTTCATCCTTGCTGCCCAAGAATATTCTTTGGAGAGAGCTTTAAGAGAAGCAGCTTCAGCTTCAGAGCAGTGAGGGATTGTTAACTTCTGAACCAAAGCAGAGGAAAAACTTGAATGAAAGTTCTCTTGAATCCCACTCGGAAGGGCTGGCCACTGTGATTTGTCAGAGTTCAATAGAGGACCTCCTGCAAGATGATGAAGAGGAGCAGAAAGAGTCGCAATAGGCTTCTCCCATGCTCCCTTGGCGATTGGTGGGAGTGAAGCTTTTCGATTAGAAGTCTCAGGAACATAATGCTGGGTTTCCTCCTGAATAGGAATAATTAACGATTCCGATCCTTCTGTCACAGAGATGGGAATACTTCCACCAGCTTGAGACTGTGCGAGCGAAAGGGAACCACTCTCCTGATGCAGAGTTGTAGCCACGACTGAGGCGGACGCAGAGGTATCATCGATCTGCCCTGCAGCTGGAGAGAGAATTTGAGGTTCAATAGGAGGAAGATTCTTTGATGGAGAATTTGTCGAGGTTGGAGAGTTCGCCGACCATCGATGCAGATGAGGCCAACGCGGATCTGGAGAAGATTCCAAAACTACGGGCTTGAGTGTCGGGTCGCTTTGGTTGAGAGTCGATGCTACGGGAGTCGCTGATTTAGAGAGTATCGAATCCATTCTCCTCTCTGACGAAGGCATGAGGAAATCGAAGTCTGAGATTTCACTGGAAGACATGGGGATATGATTTCAGAGAGGATAAGGGAAATCTGAGAGAGGAAGGAGGAGAATCCACCGGCAGAAGAAACCGGCGGTAGAAGATTTGAACCAAACTTGGAACATAATTGAAAATAAATGGCCACCGCGATCTTCTATTGCGCAAGTAAAGTATCATCAACGATGGTTCTTTTATAAAATAGATTTCTGTGTAGTATTTTTTGTCCTCTCCAATAGTGTATACCACGTGCTCCTCGTATCCATAACGTGAATGACAACACAAGACAACTTTCTTCTCCTCGTCGATTAAAAGACTCGTGGAAAAAGTAGAACCATTACGGCAAATTCTGTATGAGTCCACGGAAAAGGATTTGCTCCATGATAACTCTGCTTCAGTATCAGTTCTCTTGGTCATCCACATCTCCACCTCTGCTGAATCAATGCTTATATTTAACACTGAGAGTTGTTCTTCCCTAACAACTGACAGAGCCTTATAACCACGATTCAGAGATGTGGGAAGACACAAACTTCTAAATATTTCTCTTGTAAAATCAAAAGTGAGCAAGTAGTTGTCTTCGAAAGGAATCCAGTAACTATTTCCCTTCAAACAACTCTCCATTAATCAGAGCTTAACTCATAGATTTCAGATCCACCTGGTTCCCTTTCCCAAAACATCAAGATTCTGTAGCTGCGGCAAGATTGCTTGTTTTCGTATCCTAGCGCAAACCTACAGTTTATGTCGTAACCGTTCTTGTGTTGGATCCACCTTGTTTCCCCTAAACACGGATTCCACACCACGGCTCTATTGTCTCTGGTGATACATAACAACAAACCATCACAGTGGAAAACTTCAGCTATATAAACTTGTTCTGAATTATTAGAATGGGAATCCTTTAGGCTAAGTGCATCTTCAAACTCTATAGATGGAGGAACAACGTTGAGATCGACTTGTTCTGAATGATTAGAATGGGGATCCCTTAGGTCAAGTACATCTTTAAACTCTATAGATGGAGGAACAACGTTGAGATCAACGCTCATTGGAAAAATCCTATGTTCCTTCAACATGAGAACACGAGGCTGCTTTGGAGCTCTACGTAAGTGCCTCTCGGAGAATCCTGGCTCTTTGAAAAATGCCTTACATCGTTTGCAACTAGATCGTAATCCTCTCAGAGACGTGGCCGGAACCCTAAAGAGTATGTCCTCTACCAAATCCGCCAGAAGATCGAGCATCACCACCATTGTTTTGCTTTTTGTGATATGCTCTCCCAAGGAAAAAGAAAGATGGCTCCTCGATGGGGCTCTCTAAAGTATATATATTAGGGTTTTGAGTTTTGTCACCAATCCTGTTTTTTTATATATATAAAGATGGGCTCCTCAATGTTTTTCAATGTTAACCAACAATATTATGTCAAAGTAGTTGAATTCGAACCCTAAACTTGTACTCTCATATATATAGTGGATATATATATATATCACAATAAAACATTGAAAAATCCACAATATTATGACAAAGCATCTGATTTCGATCCACCTTTGGGTTGGTAGAGATTCTCAAACTCAATCATTAAGTTCTCTGAAAACTAAATGATTCTCAATTTTTCACCATACTGTAGATCTTGTGAAGTGTGACATTACAGATTGATGACTAAAATAAATCACATAAAGAAGATATTCAAAAAAAAAAAAAAACAGCAAAGATTTTAACTCTAGGCCATTGTTAAATGACTAGTACTCTTCTTCTTGAGTTTCCTCTGCTTAAGCTTCACTTCAACATTAACACCATTATCAATGATAGCTTGAAGCACAACCTGAAGCTTACCTTCCACTTTATCTCCTTTCCTAGGAGTGTATACAACGTCGTGTATGTCATCCTCCAACGTTCTTTGCGCGAGTACTGTCCCAACCGCAGCGCAAGCCGCAGCGTTTCTGGTCGAACCAAGATCGAATTTCATGTCTTTCGAAATGGAATGCGCCACGGAGACAACCTTGCTAGTCACCCTGTGAACCACACATGCTCGAACCGAGGCCTTTGAGATGTAAATGTCTAAGCAAAACGGGTGATGATAAGGAGCCGTGAGCTGGTTAAACGTAAGCGTCCTCTCTCTCTTCTTCGCAGCTGATGCATGATCAAGACTATCCATTTCACCGGTGAAAGCGTTCATCTTTGGCTCATCTCCTCTCTTCTTGTATTCCTCGCGAACTTGTTGTTTATTATCATCACTCTTTGCTGCTGTTTCCTTCTTCGTCTTTGCCTCTTCTTTGTTTGTTTTCTGGTGCTGATGATTCTTGCGGTGGAAATCGTAGTTGTATTCCTCGAATTCTTTTGAGCCCCGATCAAGCTTGTAGAAAAGATCACCGCGGATTCTCATGTTGTCGATTTCATCATGATCAAGAAGATCAGGATCGGTTGTTTCTCCTCCTTGCTTCGTAAAGGAAGAGTTTTTTGCAGACTCTGCCTGAGATTCTCTCCAGGCTTGGGATATAGATGACGAGACGCTCCAAGCATCATCATCCACAGTTTCTATAGCAAAAACAGTCGAACCAACGGCGTTTTCAGCGATTGAATCCTTTCCAGTTTCGCTGCTGGAAAATCTCGAGGAGAGAGTACCCGATGCTAATCGAAAACGCGAGGTGAAATCCGACAAAAGGAGACAGTTTCTTCTGAGAACCTTCAAGGCCATTGAAGGAAAAAGAGACCAATTCTGAACGTATGTGAAAAACTAACCCGTAAGGTTTCTCAGAGACAAATCGTCGAACAAGTTGTGTGCAATGTTGGTAAAGAGACGCCGACTTCTTCAACCAGATTCAAAGCCAAGATCTTTACAAAACAGAGCTATTGGGGTTTTATGTATGTTCAGTGAAAGATCTGGGTGAAGAAAATAAGAGTGACAGACAAGAAGATGACAGAGGTTGGAGTAATTTGTGACAAAGAGAAGTTGTCATTTTGATTAACAGAAAGAGGGTTTTTTTTTAGACATTACAAAAGAAACAGACGGAAATAAAAGAGAGTTTTTTTTTTCATATGTAAATACACACACACAAACAAAGAGAATAGCTAAAACTTACTAAAGAGAGAGAGAGACGGTTAGGCTGCGAAAATATTACAGACAAAACGACGACGTAGAGACACAAGATGCAGAGAGAGAAAGAGAGTAGTTGTCACGGTATCAGTGGTGATTGTTGGTTACCATCTTCCTTCTTGATTGTTGTCACACTGTCTAATTCAGTAGTAAGCTTGCTGATGGTGGGTGTGTTGGTGGTGCTGATGGTAATGCGGATGGTAAACCGGAGGAGCCGGAGCAGGAACAGGAACCGGACCGTTGCAGTACCCGTTGTACGCTGGATAACCGATGGGAGAGCCTTGGTACGAACCGGGGATGAGCTCAGGCGAGTACGGATAAGGCGGGCTCCTGTTGCTGTAGACAGTGTTGGGTGGGGAAGGGTAAGCTGCTGGTGAAGCGTACTGAGGAGAGTGAGACGGTGATCTGATGAACGGGAAGGAAGAGACGTATGCGTTTGTGATACGCCCGGCTTTCGCTGGTGGCATCGGACCGTTGTAGCTGGCTCTGGTTCACTTGTTCGCCGGTACAGCCGCTGGTTTTCTCTTCTCGAGCTGATCCAACCGCTTCTTGAGGTTCTCCGGAGGGAACTCTTCCTCGAGTTTGTACTCTTCTATGCATTTCAAGACCGCTCTAAGGGCTGATTGCTCCTTGCGCGCCACAAGATGCTTAGGAAGAAAACAAGACAAGACGATTAGTTGGACGGAATCACAAAAGATATTAAATGGTTTGGCTGCAACATGAATGAGTAGATACCGTGGCTCGGCCAGTATTGCTGGAGTCTTCCATGATAGAAGCTGCCGTCTTCTTTGCGTCTCTTAGATAGGCTTTGAGCAAAGGAACAGGAGGGAACTTATCCACAAGGCCAACTTCGTAAGTGAAATGAACAGCATCAAGCTGTTGTCCCCTTCTGATTAACTCTTCAATCATGTCTGTGGAAAGCATAACGAACTCTCAAACCATCACTCTCTATTTCAGATACATGAACGAGATATAGAGAAAGACTTGAACTTAACCAAGAGCCATCTATCTATTCACATGTAGTCAATACAGCTGAACCAGAAAAGACTTCCTCTGAAGCAAGACAATGTACTGTCAACATATTCAAATGGGGTAAGCGATTGCATTTCTTCATCAGTTCAAAGCCAATTTCAATGTGGGAAAGTTGCAATGTCCGATACAACTAATCTAATTTTTCCTAGATATCACCTGACATTAACCATGGAGGGATCAAAGACATATGAAAAGTGAAACAGAGAAGATAAGAGCTTGGCTTACCAGGCATTTGATCACCCAGACCAACTGAAACAGCAAGCTTTGGCATCTGTTTGCGCCAAGCTGATCCAACGACAAGCTTCCTGTACAGAGCAAGATCATCTCTTCTGACAATTCCGAATGTCACAAGATGCTGCAGAAACGTGTGAACATCAGGAGTCTTCACATTCTCTATCCTTCCTCTCTCCTCCAAGCTCGCCTTCCACGTCTCTGCGATCTCCTTAGCCTTCTCCTTGACGCTAGGAGTAACAAGCAGCCGCGATTTCCCGATCACTGGATCGACCATAACAGGTGCTAAACTCTCCAGAATCACCACACAAGCCCATCCGAAATCGTTGGTCACTTTCTCTCCGGATGTTCTTTTGTCCACCGGAAAAACCTCAGATATCGCCTCGAGCACTAACATCGCCGGATCCACACAATCCACCAGCGCTGCCGGAATCTGCGACCGGAGATTCTCCAGTTCCTTTTTCCTCGCCGTCACGAAGTTCCAGAATCCTCTAGCGTCCATCTTCAAACAGAGAGATTTCAGTGCAGAGAGAAGCCCTTCGTCATCGTCGACCTCGCCGGAATCATCTCCATTAGAACCGCCATCTCTAGCTTTATCAAGCGATTCCAGAGCAGCTCTAGCACGTTCCCCAACTTTACCAGCGACAATCTCGACGCTGTGGTCGATTGTGACCTCCCTACGCTTGAGTGACTCAAGCGAGGTCTGAGTCTGGTTATCTAGGGTTTCAATCATCTGCTTCAGCGCCTCCGATTTCTTCATCAGGTTCTGCTCCAACGAAGTGAAGTGATCGGAGAGCTCCTTCCACAGAAGAGTGCAGCTCGTCATCAACGACGTCTGCCTCTGAAACTCCTCGAAACTCGGCTGAGCTAACTCAGTCAACTCGCCTGGATCGGGGACCGACCCCATCGTCGGCGTAAAAACGGAAGCTAACGAACTTTAAACTCGGCCGATTTCGATTCAGCGAGAGAAAAAACAAAAACAATCTCAAAACAAAAACAGTAGAGAGAAGAAGGCAACGAAAGGTGTTTGGAGTGAAATTGCAGAAAACCTAGAAATGGCAAAAAGTTAGGGACGAAGATAAGAGACAAGAACAGTGACGTGGACAAGTCACAAATGCGACACGTCTCGGTGGAGTCTGATTAAAGGCGCGATAATGAGATCCCCATCTAGATTGCGCCAGTGATGCGCAGGTTATCTCCAGTTTGGGTGCTATTGTGAACGGGAAGATGCGTAGGATAACAGTGTTTGGGTGGTGACGTGGGATAAGGGTGTGTCTGGGATGGTAGTAATAAGTATACTAAGCTTCGCTTTATCGTATACCGAAGTTAGATCGCTTAAAGAAAGAAAAAAATAAAGGTGAAAGAGATAAGTGGGCCAGGCCCACTGACCACCACATGCGTTGAGTCGGAAACCAGTGAAGCATTTTGCCGGTTAAAAATATAAATGTAAAATTGATAAACTATAAAGTAAAGAGAGAAAAAAATGTTTTGTGTTATAATTTTTACATAGTATATAATGTAAGCAAACACATGTGTATGTAATGAAGAAGATCTCTTTAAAAGGCTGTAATGAATCAGTCACGCGTGACAATATTTTGGACCGAATATTTGTGTGTTCTAAAAACGTGATAATTAAGCAAGAGACAAAGAGACTCATTAGACATTTACTCTATTATTTTATTTGTTTTTGCTAATCTTCGTACTACGCTTTAATATCTTGTGATACCAAACAGAAGCATAAGATAAAAATAAAATTTGAATTTGAATTATTAAAGCTATTTCGTTTTTTTCCATCATTAGAATTGACATATCCTTCAAAACTTTTTTCTGTGGATATGTACAAAATGTAAAACGGGACAGTGACATATAACCCATTATTGAAACATCCTTGCTCTTTTCGTCCTCTTGGTAATATACAATCATTTTTTAGTTATAAAAGTAATTGCAGAGACAAAACACAATTAGAATGAGACGAAATATGGAATTGACGACTAACAATTATCTAAATTAAACGGGTCCGCAATGGACGGCTGCAAATTAACCGCCGTTTACTGTTTACGCTTTACATAAAAAAAGTAAGGAGAGAAATTTGAAAATGTTAAGGGAGAAATCGAATTCAAAAGGGATAATGATTTAAAACTGATTTGACGTAAGACTAGAGCTAGTCTTATAGTAAGATGATTAAGACATTGCAGCACAATCTAGAGTCTTTTTAATATGTTTTTGTTAGAATGTTTAATTATTCTATCCATTTAACTCTTATCAACTACACAAAAGTACTTTGTCCTATATATCCTACATTTATAAACTGGATCCTTAATGGTTATGATGGTGGCCACACACACTATGATCCTATGCATGTTATATAACATTTAATATCGGCAACCTTAAATTAAATCAAATAAATGGTGAAAATTTAACATCCATCAATAATTTATACGATTCTTGTTTGCCGTCAATTAGGAAAACATATACAGTACTCAAAGATGTTTAACACTTTAATACACTCTCATCTCATATACAAGGCACAAATCAAAAAAAAAATTGGTAGATGTTAAGAGTCTTAGAGATGTCTTTCTAATTACGGGTATTAATGTAATCAAGAACCGAGCCGTGTCTGATTAAAGAACCCGATTTTCTTAGCAAGTGTTTAAGGTTTTATCTTTATTACACGGCCTAAAACCGGAGCTGAACAAACTCCTTAAACAAAAATGTTAGGTAAGCCAGAGAGAACCAAAGATCAGATGAATACACGAAAGAAAGTTTGGTCGGAGGCACTATGATTCGACGGAGTAGATGAAATTATCACACTAAAGTTGAGTAAAAATCATCAAACCCCTTTATACCTACTTGTCAATTAAACAGAGTAAAAAATAAATAGAAACAAAAATTATATAGTGGTTGCCAAAAGCCCCCACAAGATGCAATGCCTCTTTATCTGACATTTTTTGTTAATCCCACAATTCATAAATTAAGGTACCAAAAAAAATATAAAGCAGGCAACACTAACTCGATGTTATAGACAAATGCACTAAGACACTATAGTTTGGTTCAATACTCTCACATTTGTTAGGTGTTTGTTTCTTCTCTTTCTTTCTCCATTTAAACAGACACAACGTAAGCAACCATAGGACTATGAATATTGTTTACAGGGCTTGTCACATGTGAGTGAGAAAGCAAGAGATAAGAACCAGTTACTTTTTATTAGCTTGTCTAAAGCCTAAAGAAACAAGATAAAAGAATCAACAAGGACATCAAAAGCATCAAGCACTATATCACATAATATACTTCCAAGGAGGATGTTTCACAGAAGCTCGTATATTAGTCTATATGCAATGTGATCACTACTGAATCCAAGGGACAAAAAAAAACCAAGAAATCCATTCATCTAAAAAAACAAACTTTGCTTTCTCCTTNGCTGCCGCTGATCCCGGAACTCCTCCGGGTGAAAAGGAGGGAATCTGCCGAATTCAGGTCCCATGAATCTATTAGCAGCCGGATCAGGGAGCCGGCTCTGGGGAGGGAAATCACGGTAATTAGGCGGAAGCGCGAAGTAGGACCGGACACTGCCGTCGACGAGAACGATGGCTGTCTCTTATACACATCTAGATGTGTATAAGAGACAGCCATAAAGGACCCTCCTTTTCTCACCCGTCCTAGCATCAACCTCGACAAGACTATGGTTTTTCTCATCGTCTTTGCTTGGAGTGAACGGTGGTAATCCGGCCCAACTCTTACGCCCGCGGTTCGTCTTCTCAAAGTATTCTGCCATTCTCATAGCTTGCCTGAGCCCTGAATCGTCTCCCGCAAATCTGAAGAGGGTAATTCCCAAATGACCGTCTCTTCCATACAGTGACTTTGATTTCCCACCGCTGAGTTTTAGTTCTGTAAATACAGATTAGACATCAAAACGAATGCAGGCAAAATGTGTCATCGAATAGGCCAATAACTAGATACTAGTACGTGCACACCAATCATTAGCTTAATCACATTGCACATTTTGGAACCTACTGTGACACAGCAGAAGTTCTGAAACTAGAAGGTGAGATTCCTATAGAAAAAGGCCAGGGAAAATGGTAACACAACAGAGTTTCTGTTGAAGAAGCTAATATACTTCTTAGGCCACCATTTACTAGATTCTGATATTGGAAGGTGGTGAAAGAAAGTTCAGACCAAAGTTGGACATTATTCTACGGCAAGCAATAAAGGCTTCCAATTCTCAAAACCACAGAGAAACATAGGAGAGAAATGGGCAGGGATCTAAGGAAACTGAAGAATGTGCCTGAGAAGGAATGTCAGATGATAATCAAAATATTGTTAGGTGCAAGACTCTTATTTAGTAACACCTATTGGGGCATCCTTCTAGTGTTAGCAAAACAAAGAGAGGGATTTGGACCTTGAACTTTCTTCTGAAAGATCAAGGAATTGATTATTGTGGCACAGAGTTGGGATTCAAAGAGATGCCACATCATTAAGACTACGGCAGTCATCTCTAAGGCTCTGGTTCTAAGTCCAATTAATGGAAATAACCTACTTTACGTAAACTGAAGGAAAAACAAAACAAAAAATAAGTGAAGAGAATCCTAAGGTGTGGATTAACCAATGCAAGGTTCAGGAACTTTGCCAGATGGTGTTGCTCCGGTATGTAAACGCAAGAATAAGGAATGAAAGGCCGCATGTTATACGCTGTCTCTTATACACATCTAGATGTGTATAAGAGACAGCGGTATCAGTTGTGATTGTTGGTTACCATCTTCCTTCTTGATTGTTGTCACACTGTCTAATTCAGTAGTAAGCTTGCTGATGGTGGGTGTGTTGGTGGTGCTGATGGTAATGCGGGTGGTAAACCGGAGGAGCCGGGGCAGGAACCGGAACCGGACCGTTGCAATAACCGTTGTACGCCGGGTAACCGATGGGAGAGCCTTGGTACGAGCCGGGGATGAGCTCAGGCGAGTACGGATAAGGCGGGCTCCTGTTGCTGTAGACAGTCGTAGGTGGGGAAGGGTAAGCTGCTGGTGAAGCGTACTGAGGAGAGTGAGACGGTGATCTGATGAACGGGAAGGAAGAGACGTATGCGTTTGTGATACGCCCGGCTTTCGCTGGTGGCATCGGACCGTTGTAGCTGGCTCTGGTTCGCTTGTTCGCCGGTACAGCCGCTGGTTTTCTCTTCTCGGTTTTGGTCTTCTCGNAGCCGAATTGAAACACTCATTCAGATTCACCGCACAAATTCTGCATACAGAAGTCTGAAGTTTTAAACTCAGGAAAATAAGAATCATGCACTTAATACCCTTCAATGTGGACACTAAAACTATTGAATATAAACTTTATTGATTGTGTGCAAAGCAAGATCGACAAATAGCTTATTAGACGAACAAGAATTCAAACGTATATAGAATAAGCCAATGATAAATTTAAACTACAGAATAGGGTTATAAGTGATGCTAGAAAAAAAATTAACATACAGAAACAACACATAAACCTCTGCGCAATTATGTGGAGTACCATCATAACATAGCAGAAGGGTTGAAGAACGTTAAAGACAACAATAAAGGATTTAGAGAACTCTATCGTAAGCTTTTACTTCAAAAGAATGAAACAAAAGAGCATTCAAAATAGATAAGTTGCTACTATAGTCTACTAATCTAGCATCATTGACACTGATTGGAATGGCCATCTAAGCAACAATGCATTTCATTATGCCAAACTAATTGACAACCTCCATCTAGTTATCAAACAAGAACAAATTTAGATGGAAGTGTGTACAATCACAAGAAATGTAGAGACTCACAGTATCTACATCACCTAAGAAATTAAGAATATGAAGTCGGTCAGTTAACATGCTGGGTTCATAGAGAAAATTCCACGAATCACAAGTACGAGCACTGAGGCTGAAAACCAGAATCATGGTGCAGAGACTTTGTGAGGTGACCATGAGCAAGCAAATTAAAACGCAATCGTAAAGTGCCCAACTCAGATACCAAGTTGGCTTACCACTAATAAGAAAGAACTGTATCATGGTTACAAAAACTGAAAAGCAACTATATATATATTAGATAATCAATTCAAAATAGAAATAATCCTGAGAAGAATAAACAGTAAGGCGGGCGGGTGACCATATAAACAAATTAGCATAGACATATTAGCACCCTAATTTTAAACAGCAGCAAAAAAACTACCATTATACTGTACTAAGTATAAAAAATAAGCCTGCAAAAGGCAAGGGCTAATAACTTGTGTCGATAGATATCCAAAAACAATGAATATGATGTGGATCAAAGATTAAAACAAACGAGATGCAACATTAGTTCCAAAAAAAGAATCCAGTGTATAATGGTATAATCAACTGGATCAAAATAGAATTTAAGCCTAATGCCTACAGGCTGCAGTAAGAAAACCCGCAACCTTTTTTCTGCTTTAAAGCCAGCAAAAGAGAGCAGTCAAGTAGTAGGTATCTTGAATAATCCAAGAGCCTTTTCGGTAGAGAATGAACCTCGATCATCGTATTGTTAAATACATCGTAAACAAGGATAATGGGAAGCAAACAACGTTAAGCTAATCAGGAATACTACACATTTTGCTAACATCACAACCACTAAAGCATGTCAAGATAAGTGCAATATTGTGAACAGGTTAAACATACTAATCAAACAGAAGTAACAAAAGTATCAAACAGAAGCAACAAAAGTATTTTTTAGTGTTCTCTCTTACTTTCGTCGTGTTCATTTAGCCATCTAAGACACAGCTGACCGATTAAAGCAAACATCAAGAACAAGGCAATAAGAGTCTCCAGCACAAGCAAGCTGCACCTAAGCAAAAAACAAACGCAAGAAACAGATTGAAACCCATCGAACCTGCCGCAGACGAGACACTGAAGCTGCCCTTTTCTCCCGTTCTCCAAGTAGTTCTTCTTCTCCGACGGGTCCTCGTAGATCCGCTTAACAAAATCCAAAAAAGATTTCTTCAGAGCAACCTGGTCAACCTGGAGATGCTTAAGCCCCTGACCTCCATTCTCAAGTCTACTTGATCCTATTCGCATATGCTTAGCTGCTCTGCCATCTTCTCCAACATCCCTCCGGAAAGGACTGCTCGTACCAGCCATAAGTGGCTGATCATTAGGATTCGCATACTGCATAAACTGATGTCTTACTCTCAGCATCTCACCTCTCTCGTCCCTCCTATCAATCTCTTCTTCACCCGGATGTTTCCGTTTCATCGACCCCTCCGGCCGATCCCAGAGCTGCCGCTGATCCCGGAACTCCTCCGGATGAAAAGGAGGGAATCTGCCGAATTCAGGTCCCATGAATCTATTAGCAGCCGGATCAGGGAGCCGGCTTTGGGGAGGGAAATCACGGTAATTAGGCGGAAGCGCGAAGTAGGATCGGACACTGCCGTCGACGAGAACGATGGTACGCCGCTCCAGCATATGGAATCCATAAGTCGGCGCAGGAGGAGCACCGAGCGCCGCCGCCGCCGACGAATCTGGGAAAGCGAATTGTGCCGAGGGCAGAGCAGAGCCAGGAGCGGGGCGTGAAGATTGGGGTGTTGGATTGGGATGATTCGGATGGGATTGGTTCGGTATCGGAGCTAGCTTAGGAGGAGGATTCGGATTCGGATTCGGCTTCGGCAGTTTCTTATCGGCGTTTTTCTGGCCACCGGTCGTCGGCTTGCTATTGTTATTGTTGTTGTTATTCTTACTGCTTCCACCATCGTTGTTGCTTGAAGCCCAACGAGATTTATGGTCATGGGAAGAAGAAGCAGCAGCGGCGGCGGCGGTGGGAGCGGAGGACGCCGGAGGCTTGTTCGTTGATGACTTGGCGTTGTTGCCACCGACCATCTTTAACGGCCGTGAATTGGTTTCGATCTTCGTAATCTGATTCTTCAACCTTCAGCAATTGGCTTAGGATGCCGAAATCTGATCTTCTATGGAAGAAGAAGAATCGTAAAGCTTAAGGGTTTCAAAAATTCGATTGCGAGATTTTTATCATTGAAGCGCGAGGAAGACGGAAACGGCATCGTTCTGACGTAAAAACGCTGTCGTTTAGTAGAAACAGAGCATTTGACTTTTGTAGCAAAAAATTACAGAGTACACTCAGGTTTGCAGTAAGTACAGTATCTGAGTTGATACATCAATGTAGAAGAGCAAAGAGATTTTCAAATGCAGAAATACAAAAACACTCTTTCATCGACAGATTAATTATAAAGATCAATCCATCACTTTTTGATCTTCACTCTAATTCACTTTTTGTTCTTCGCGCTTCTGCAAACGAACAGAGTCAAATACCCAACAGGGGTCATTTGGCACCAGAAGATAATTGATGATGATGATGGCTCATGAAAGAGTGAATCTTGGAGCTTTCTTGCTATTGCTCGGCTCTCAGGACCGTGACAAGACTCCTTTCGAACTGCAAAATTCCGCAAAACAATCACACTTCTAATAATACAACATTCTTTACATCCAACAATAATCTCTCAGGATCCACAAAGTGTATTATATGCTTTAACAGTCAAACCTTGGTATGGTGCCTCCACGGCGAGGATCATTCTCAGTTGCTTGTCGTAGAGCCCTAGCAAAGGCCTTAAAGGTCGCCTCTATTATGTGATGAGAGTTTTCACCAGCAAGCTGTTGTAACAAACGATTATAACAAAAAAAGCAACTGTCAAGAAGATGTTGCCAAGCAGATTGTAGAAGTTTTCTTTTGGTTTTTTGGAAGATTGAGATCACAGTACCTGCCGGATGTGAAGTGTCATACCGGAAGTGTTCACCAACGACTGGAAAAAGTGCTCCACCAACTACAAAAGGGAAAATGTTTTAACACGATGATTACGAAACAATGAATATCCACAAAGAAACCCGAATAAAAAGAGGAAAAAACTCGAGGGATGAAGAAGAACCTGAGTGTCATAATTTCCAACTCTCTGTGTTGGAATCTCCAAGTTGTAACCAAGATATGGTCTACCAGACAAGTCCTGTATACGATAGTTCTTTGTTCATTATAAGCAATAATGAGAATAAACACATATGCAACCGAAAGTTTCACACAAAGTTTATTATACCAGGGAAACATGTATAAGCGCTTCATCTAGAGGAGCTGTGAAGTCACCAAACCGGTTAATCCCTTTACGCTCACCAAGGGCCTTTAACAGAGCCTAGAGAAGAAACACATACCCAGTGATTACATTACAGCACAACATCCTTAGGACAAAACTACATAACGTAAGATCGCTAAAGCGAAAGACTAGTAAGTGAGACTTACTGTTCCAATGGCAAGAGCAATATCTTCATTAGTGTGATGATCATCGATGTGAACATCACCAGTGGCTCTAACGTGCACATCAAACAAGCCATGCGAAGCAAGTTGCTAACCAAAGAAAGACACAAGAGGCCAAAACACACACAAACATTAGTCAACAACAACATTCTAATAATGAAATCAAACAAGATCCTTTCACTAAACCCGGCCGTGCTAAGCTCTTTTCCAATCATAAAGGCTAACATTGAACAAATCAAAATTCAATAAAATCAAAAGGAGAAAAAAAAGGCAAAGACTTTACATCTAACATGTGGTCAAGGAAAGGGATTCCAGTAGAGCTATCAGCAACTCCAGTGCCATCCAAATTTATCTTCACTGACACATTCGTCTCTTTTGTTACTCTCTTCACTTCTCCAATTCGAGCTGATCGCATCACCCAAAAGAAAAAAAAAAAGACAATTTTGAGTGAGGAAAAAAAACGAAGCTTTGACCATCAGGAGAATCAATGAAGAAATGAGCTTTTCATCTCAAGACATATCTAGTCCCCAAAACTGACCAGATTCGATACAGGAAGAAGAAGGAGAAGAAGTCGCCGCCTGAGAAACGTTCTCGCAGGGAGAAGAAGAAGCGCAGGAGACAGATTTGCGAGTGTGAGATTGAGATTCCATCCGCAGAAATCCGGGAAGCGAAGACGAAACGATCGACGCTCGTCGAGGAATCAAAACCTTAAACCCGAGGTTAGGTCTCACAAGCTGAGCAGAGGATTGACCAAACATGGCGGACGCAGAAGACATCTCCATTTGTTGGCAGCAGAAGGAAGAGGAAGAAGAGAGACCACTCTGAACAATTGTATTCCAATTTCCTAAGTACGCAAAACGACGCCGCTTCGATTCTCCTTGAGCCGATCTAGAATCTCGGTTTTTTAAAGTTTATATAGGGAAAAATTATACTCCGTTCCACATAGTTTGATTTTTTAGATTTTATTTTTGTTCTCTAAATATTGATTTTCTAAATTAAATTTAAAATATTTCTTTTTTCAAGACAATAAACAAACAAAAAATAATAGAGAAAATAAATTTAAATTCAAAAACAAACAAAAGTATTAGGAATAAGTAAGTAATGATTGTTTCTTAATATCTGTAAAAAGTCTAAAAAATCAATCTTTTAGAAACAGAGGGAGTATAAAAAACAACAATTAATTTTTTTATTAATATTTTAATATACGAACTTTTGTAATAATTTTTTAAAAAATTACAGAAGTTTGTGTATTAAAATGATAATAGAAATTTAGTTGGTGTATTTTTATAGAATTTGCCGTTTAGACCATCTGCAATGGTGAGAACCCATATGGGTCTCTCAAAAAAATTATTTTAATATCATTAACATTTTAAATTAAATTTTAATTTGATAAATAATATAAACCAATGTAATTGAGAAAAGTGGCTTATAATGTTCTCAACAACCTGAGAATCGATTCTCATTTGAGAGACTCACTTCTCTCTCTCTTCCTTTATGATTATTTTTATTTTATTTTATTGTAAGAAACTCACTTGAAAACCTCCCACTGCGGATGCTCTTATATATTACCTAGGTTTTTCCGTTTTGTAATAAAAGAGCTAGGTTCGGTGATAACTTTAGGTTTTTGTAAGAAAACGTTCTTCCATCGTTCCAACTAATTAAGCTCCATATGATTTTCCGGTCGTGTCTTGGTACGGTGGGCCGATACTCGAGAGCTCGTGTTCGTCCTGGTTTCATCTCTTCTATTTTCTTTCTTCTTCCACGTTCCAGTAATGTCCGGGACAAGCCACTGCCAACGGCAACAATGGCCGGCCGAGTTTTCACCGGTTCTTGTGCCTTTTCTTCCATGTCCGTTAACTCGCGAAACAACAAAGATCGATACGCGAGCACGGAAGCAGCGACTATGAGAAGAATGATCAATACAATGAAAGAGGATGAGAAACAGCTAGAAATAGAGAAAAGTTCTTCTTCCCTTCCAAGACCATTGAGAAAGCCAAAAATCTTCATATTCCCTTCCAAGACCATTGAGAAAGCCAAAAATCTTCATGGACTCATCAATAGGCTTCCCGATAGAACTCAAAGAATCACAAATGGCTTTGAACTCACGACAATAAACTGAGAAAGACTTATCTTTTTTTTACATGAGCTGGAGATTACGGCGGAGAGAAAACTCTCTGGCAACACTGCTTTTGTTGAAATTTTCAGCCAAGAAAACCCAGATCTGACGAGAAGTTTCAAGGTTGTGAACATGGCCGAGAACTTCTTCGGACAAGGTACCAAACAACCAAGAACGGACGAGTTGGTCGGTGCAGAACCATGACTCATATTGAGGATTCGGGACCTCGTTGGAGACATCTCCATTGATGACGAAACGAGTATGTGCTGGAGCTGTGACGGCTCTATTGACGAAACCTATGAGCTTTTGACTCGATAGGAGAGATTCAAACTGTGTTTTCTACAACAAGTAGTTATTGTCGGTTAACTTGAGGTTGACTGAATTAGAGACATAAACATTATCAGGAAAAGGGTATGAGGTCGCCATTGATTCACCTGTTAAGGTTTATAAGCGCTCTGATACCATGATAATGAAAGGAAAGAGATGAAGTTTCTTTATGATAATGAAAGGAAAGAGATGAAGTTTCTTAATTATACTATTTATTTTGCATGATTACAAGAGTTCGTTTACATTAGCTTTTATAAACTTTATGGAACAAGTGATTGGAGGAGCTCATCTTCTTTTCCGTAATTAGCTCTCTTTCTTTAGTGGATAAATCACTTTTGCAATTTGCTTATTTTACGTAATTATGTCTCTCTCTTTAGTGGGTAAAACACTTGCTCATTTTTCTATTGTTGTTGACTTGTTGTTACTCACATCTCGCAATTGATGGTGCTCCAATAACAAATTATGGGACATATAATAGTACTATATAAAAAATTTACATTACTTAATGATGTTCTCCTTAGTTACTAATGAAGTGGGTTAATGTTTGATGCAGGTGTTTTTGGGAACAATGAGCGAATTACTTTCGAGCATTTGGTTTCTATGAAGAAACCAGGTGAAACCGTTCTGATTAAAGTTTTGAGAAAAGAAAAAGAGCTTGAGTACAATATTACTCTAAAGCCGGTAAGTTTGTTGTTTTGTTATCAATATTTTGTGACTCCTTTTCTAAGTTATTTGGCTATGTTGATTCACATATTTCTGAACTACATTTACGGGTTATCTATCGTACGCAGGTGAAACCACATGTCAAAGTGCAAACATATCATAATAACCTTCCAAGTTATTACATATTCGGTCGTTTTGTCTTTGTGCCTCTCACTAAATCATACAATAGTGATGGTCGTGATCACTACAAAACAGCCGGTGAAGAGCAAGTCATAATTTCTTGGGTACCAATTTTTGTTTTTTTTATAATTCAATCATGTCAAATTGAATCTTGAATTATTATATGGAATGAAAGATAATTCATTAAACTACTAAGATGCTACTACTAACAATGAAAAGCATGTAATTAATGTATAGTACGTGTTTTGAGTTTAACAAACATTGTCTTTAATTTAGGTATATTCAGATGATGACATCAACGAAAGGTACAATAGTTACAAAGATTTGCAGGTAATTTATTTATTGCTTCTTCTTTTGACCACTCTATGAGGTGAATCGAAAACACCATCAGTTATTGTCGGATTCGTTTTTTTTTTTTTGCAGTGTCTTGAGAGACATGGCTATGGTTTCTACTAAATTGTATTTTGTGGTTTGGAACAGGTGGTGAAAGTGAACGAAGTAAAAGTAAAGAATCTAAAGCATCTATGTGAGCTCATAGAGGGATGTTGCAACAAATATTTGAGGCTGGACTTAGAAGATACAAAGGTCATGATCCTCAACTACGAATCTGCTAAAAAAGCAACTTCTGGTCTTGAAGCGTCACAGCATAACGTCGGCCATATCTAAGGACCTTTGTCTTCCCCCCGCAGCTTGATGACAATGTTCAAAGATATATTATAGGATTAATCTTTTGCCTTGAGAGTTGTCTTCCTCTGCTGCTTGAGATTAGCTCTCAGGACCGTGACAAAAACTCCCTTTGTACTGCATACACCATCACACCATCACACCTCAAACACATTTTCTAATGATATATAAGTATGATCTGATATTCACTAGATTTCTAATCATGGACCCATTCGGGCTAGAGAAACGAAACCGAACCATGAAGAGACTCCTGATCTTACTTTGATTCAAGTATAGATTGGGACTAAAAATCTATTACCCACTAGACTGATTCAACCGCATTTATAACTGTGAATTAATCCGTGAGTTAACGAAGTTTGAAGGGTATTTAACAAAAGACTAATAACAAAAGTTAAAAAATGTTGCAAAATATAATAAAGTAAAATAACTATAATCAAACTAATTTTAGACTTTACAATCGGGAAAAACGACATTTAAATCCCGAACTTTCAAATTTCGGTGATTATAATCTTCAACTCTCAAAAGTTATATTAAACAACAGACTTTTAGGTTGACTAACTTTTTAATCCCAAAGTTTAGTTGACTCGGCCAAATTAATCTCGCCGTTATCTCGATTAACCGATCGAATTAACGGAGTTTAACTCCGATTAAAATCATCAACCCAAAAAGACATTTAAATAATGAACTTTCAATTTTTCGGTCATTATAAGCCTCAACTCTTAAAACACATATTAAACAACAAATTTTTTTGTTGACTATTTTTTTAATCCCAAAGTTCACTTAACTCGGCCAAATTAGGCTCGGTCAAAATATAATATTTAACCAAGATTTTAAAATATTTTTTAGATAAAAAGTTTAAATATGATAACTAAATAAACTGAAAAATATTAAATATTATTTAATTTTTATGGTTGGTCTACACATTGTGTAGTATAATTTTTTTATAGACATAAATAGTTGTAATATTTAAATATTTATTAATTCTTATTTAATTTAACTTTAATTTATTTCTTTTATGGTTAAATTAAAATAAAGTTAAATTAAAGAAAAATAAACGATATGAAACGTTTATTATTTAATTTATTTCTTTTCTTGAATTTAACTTTAATTTATTTAATTATTTGTTATTCAAGAAAACTTTGTATAGATAATATTCAAGCCATATTAATTGAATTTAATTATTATTTAATATAACTTTTACATTTGCAATTATATGTCACTATAAATTGTAGAAAAAAAATAAAAAGTTTTAAAATAAATCAGTTTCAAAAGACTCAAAACGATATAAATGTTTGTATGATTGTTGTTAAACACTAAAACTGTAATATAAAAAAATTATAACGTTTACATATTATATAAATTAATTAATAAATAATTAAATATTACAACTATTTATGTCTATAAAAAAAATTATACTATACATATGTGTAGACCAACCATAAAAATTAAATAATATTTAATATTTTCAGTTTATTTAGTTATCATATTTACACTTTTTATCTAAAAAAATATTTTAAAATCTTGGTTAAATATTATATTTTAACCGAGCCTAATTTGGCCGAGTTAACTAAACTTTGGGATTAAATAGATAGTCAATCAAAAAGTTTGTTGTTTAATATGTCTTTTAAGAGTTAAGGCTTATAATGACCAAAAAATTGAAAGTTCATGATTTAAATGTTTTTTTGGGTTGATGATTTTAAACGGAGTTAAACTCCGTTAATTCGATTTGTTAGTCGAGATAACGGCAGAACTAATTTGGCCGAATCAACTAAACTTTGGGATTAAAAAGTTAGTCAACCTAAAAATCTGATGTTTAATATAACTTTTGAGAGTTGAGGATTATAATCAACGAAATTTGAAAGTTCGGGATTTAAATGTCAGGTTCCCCTTTACAATCTCATCATATATCCACGGCGTCGACGGGAAGCGAGATCGCCCTATAAAGAAGAGGCGGCGAAGCTGAAGCTCCGATCTCAAACCTCTCCCCAAATCCATCCTTAACAGATACATCCGCCGGTTTCTCACGGACCGTCTGGTCTCTAACTCTCGTTAGCTGAATCCTATGCCTTGCCTTAAGCCATCTCAATTCTCTCCTGATCTCATCCTCCGACCACCATTCACCTCTAACTTTCCTCCGATTCAAATTCGAGCTCTGTTCTTCTCCGTCGTCAGAACGCGAATCTCTCAATCCCCAAATATCCGCGTAATGAATCCCTTTCACATCGCCTCCGTGTTCCTGCTCTTGTCCTTCCACTTGGTAACTTATCTCCTCCTCGAACCTACCGTGAACCGAAGCACAGCTCCTGTCGTCACAACAATCGAACTGATGATGGTGAAGATGAGATTTTTCTCCGGCGATCTCGATGTTCGAAGCACAGTTCCCACAGAATCCTGCATTGTCGTTGTTGTTGTTGCTCACAACATTTGATTCGCTTTCTGCGACGACGCTGTGATCGATTTTCCAATCAGGGACCAACGCGGCAATCTCCGCATCGATCATCCCCGCGATTTTCGCGACATCTTGATTCGTAATGTCGAGCTCAGAGACCATCTCAGCTGCTACACTCCGCGCTGTGTCGATCGTGGTTTCAAACGGGAAGTAAATGTTCCTTATCCGTCCTGTAAAATTCATTAAAAAAAAAAAAAGTCGAAACCTTTAACGGTTTTTATGGAAAAAAAAGATTGAAACTTTTTGCCTTTTGAATCACAAGATACCTTCTGCATCAGAGATTATGAGCCTCAAGAATATCCCATCGTTGCCGTTTCTCTTCCCTTTAATCGAAATGTCGACATGGTCGCAATCTTCTTCGTCGTCCTGAGCGAAAAGATCGATCTCGCATATCTGCGACTCAAACTGACCACCACGGTAAAGAGGAGGATCGATCAGAGGTTGTCTAAGGAACACGCCGGTTTCATCGTAGCCGTTGTAGTAATCAATGGGTCTCATATCAAACCCATCGACATCATCTTGCAAGAAAGCGTCTTGCAACAGCTCCAAAGCCGTGAGCCTACACGTCACAGTAGCTAAACACTTCTCAACAAACTCACGAACCTCAGGGTCCTTCACCAAGTAGAAAGCTTCAGGCTTTTTCCCCTGAGAATGAAGAATGTCAAAAACAAGAAATGACCTCAAGATTCCGCAAGAAAATGTCAGATGACCCAAGATCATTTTACCGATGTAACTTTCTTGTAGATTTGCGCAGGGTGAGTGCACTCGCTGTAAGGATAATCGAAAGTGACCATCTCCAACACACACATTCCGAAAGCATATACATCAACCAACTCGTTGTATTCCTCATCATACACTTCTGGAGCCATGAACTCAGGGGTCCCTTTACATCATAGGTAATGAGTAGGTCCAAAGTGTTTCAAAGACATTATTAAAGGCCAATAAAGTTTTGAAATCATCCAATAATGTGAAAGGTTTATTTTGAAGTATACCAACGCAACGAACGGCATGTGATTTTCGAAGAATGGCAGCGAGTCCGAGGTCACCGATCTTGACTTCACCTTGGTTCCCATTGATGAAGATGTTGTCACATTTGAGATCTCTATGGATAATTGGAGGAGAACAGCTATGAAGATAGAGAAGCCCTTTTAGTATCTGCTTGCACCATTGCTTCACTGCTTTAATATTCACTCTTCTATGCCTCAACCTGTACCTACGATTTACAAAAACATAAGCGCCAAAAAAAAGATTTGAACTTTGAAGAACTTAACAAAGAGATAAACTTGAGTGAAAGGACTAAAGAAAAAATTGCTGCTTACTGTCTGAGAGTACCGGAGGTGAAGAGTTCAGTGACGAAATTGATAGACAGATTGTTGGTATCAACCCAAGAAGTGTAGAACTTCATGATGTTTTGATGATTCAGTGTCTTAAGCAGATGAATCTCTCTGAAGAATTTCTCTAATTCCTCAGGATTCCTCGTGAAATTNATCCGCCGGTTTCTCACGGACCGTCTGGTCTCTAACTCTCGTTAGCTGAATCCTATGCCTTGCCTTAAGCCATCTCAATTCTCTCCTGATCTCATCCTCCGACCACCATTCACCTCTAACTTTCCTCCGATTCAAATTCGAGCTCTGTTCTTCTCCGTCGTCAGAACGCGAATCTCTCAATCCCCAAATATCCGCGTAATGAATCCCTTTCACATCGCCTCCGTGTTCCTGCTCTTGTCCTTCCACTTGGTAACTTATCTCCTCCTCGAACCTACCGTGAACCGAAGCACAGCTCCTGTCGTCACAACAATCGAACTGATGATGGTGAAGATGAGATTTTTCTCCGGCGATCTCGATGTTCGAAGCACAGTTCCCACAGAATCCTGCATTGTCGTTGTTGTTGTTGCTCACAACATTTGATTCGCTTTCTGCGACGACGCTGTGATCGATTTTCCAATCAGGGACCAACGCGGCAATCTCCGCATCGATCATCCCCGCGATTTTCGCGACATCTTGATTCGTAATGTCGAGCTCAGAGACCATCTCAGCTGCTACACTCCGCGCTGTGTCGATCGTGGTTTCAAACGGGAAGTAAATGTTCCTTATCCGTCCTGTAAAATTCATTAAAAAAAAAAAAAGTCGAAACCTTTAACGGTTTTTATGGAAAAAAAAGATTGAAACTTTTTGCCTTTTGAATCACAAGATACCTTCTGCATCAGAGATTATGAGCCTCAAGAATATCCCATCGTTGCCGTTTCTCTTCCCTTTAATCGAAATGTCGACATGGTCGCAATCTTCTTCGTCGTCCTGAGCGAAAAGATCGATCTCGCATATCTGCGACTCAAACTGACCACCACGGTAAAGAGGAGGATCGATCAGAGGTTGTCTAAGGAACACGCCGGTTTCATCGTAGCCGTTGTAGTAATCAATGGGTCTCATATCAAACCCATCGACATCATCTTGCAAGAAAGCGTCTTGCAACAGCTCCAAAGCCGTGAGCCTACACGTCACAGTAGCTAAACACTTCTCAACAAACTCACGAACCTCAGGGTCCTTCACCAAGTAGAAAGCTTCAGGCTTTTTCCCCTGAGAATGAAGAATGTCAAAAACAAGAAATGACCTCAAGATTCCGCAAGAAAATGTCAGATGACCCAAGATCATTTTACCGATGTAACTTTCTTGTAGATTTGCGCAGGGTGAGTGCACTCGCTGTAAGGATAATCGAAAGTGACCATCTCCAACACACACATTCCGAAAGCATATACATCAACCAACTCGTTGTATTCCTCATCATACACTTCTGGAGCCATGAACTCAGGGGTCCCTTTACATCATAGGTAATGAGTAGGTCCAAAGTGTTTCAAAGACATTATTAAAGGCCAATAAAGTTTTGAAATCATCCAATAATGTGAAAGGTTTATTTTGAAGTATACCAACGCAACGAACGGCATGTGATTTTCGAAGAATGGCAGCGAGTCCGAGGTCACCGATCTTGACTTCACCTTGGTTCCCATTGATGAAGATGTTGTCACATTTGAGATCTCTATGGATAATTGGAGGAGAACAGCTATGAAGATAGAGAAGCCCTTTTAGTATCTGCTTGCACCATTGCTTCACTGCTTTAATATTCACTCTTCTATGTCTCAACCTGTACCTACAATTTACAAAAACATAAGCGCCAACAAAAAGATTTGAACTTTGAAGTAACCTATTTCAGATTTTGGGATAAAGAACTTAACAAAGACATAAACTTGAGTGAAAGGACTAGAGAAAAATTGCTGCTTACTGTCTGAGAGTACCGGAGGTGAAGAGTTCAGTGACGAAATTGATTGACAAATTGTTGGTATCAACCCAAGAAGTGTAGAACTTCATGATGTTTTGATGATTCAGTGTCTTAAGCAGATGAATCTCTCTGAAGAATTTCTCTAATTCCTCAGGATTCCTCGTGAAATTCCGAAGCTTCACTTGGTTCCATGCCACTTCTATCCCTTCGTACTCATCAAAAGCTCTGTAACTGAAAAAAAAAAAAAAAAAAAAATTGACCAAAACGACTTAAAGAAGAACAGTGTTTTGTAAAAAAGTATTAATTAATAAATTAAACAAGTAAAATAAAATGTTTTTTTTTAATTAAAGTTGTGACGTTACGAAGAGAAACGTTGAAAGACAGACAAAAGTGAGAAGATGAATGCGATTACACTGTCTTCGAAGCACCTTTGCCAAGTATTTCATTGTACTGCTCAAACCCAAAAACAAGAAACAAAAATCAAAATCGTTATTAACAAAAGAACGAACATTTTTATTCAGAAGAAATCAATCATACTCTTCCATATCTTCCAGAAGGATCAATTTCAACAAACTCAGAGCAATCTTCCACGAAGCTTTCTTCGCCATTCATGCCTTCTTCTTCTTCTTCTTCTGCAATTTAATTTGTTTTTTTTTCTTTTTCTTTTTCTGGGTTATATTTATTCTTGAACGAGAGAGATGTTGGAGTTTGTGGAGATGGTATAATAGAAGAAGAAAAAGATTAAATTTTTCCCGAAGAAGAATATAAGGAAACAAGTGGCTTTTTTCTCTTTAAGTGCCCACCTAGTAGCAGAGACAACAGGTTAGGCTTCTCACCCAATCCACCTTTTACCAACACCACGCGTCGGTTTACGTTTTACTATACCGGTTTCCATTTCGGTTTAACCAACCAATAAGTACCACCAAATCGTACTATTTTTTAGAATTATATGAGAACGGCATTCAACTAACATTAGTACTACGAACTATACAAACAAAATCGTCAATTCAATACAAATATTCGACGAATTTTATTTTTCTGGTCAGCTAATTTAAAGAAAAGCTCAGCATTGTCAAAACAATGGGAAGAAGATTACATACCAACTTGAGAGGTGTGAACAAAAGAATCTAAACAGAGTATTTAAGACCACATAATAATAAGCATTTGCTTTCCCTTATAAAGCGGTTTTATTGGCTTGGATAAGCTAAATTCCAAGAACCGGAGGTTATTTCCAAAAATTAAAGAACCGGTACGGAGATAACCGAAGGAAATGCCAAAAAAAAAAACAACAAAAAAAAGTCGTTGGTTTATTGACACTTGTGTTGTGTGTGTGAAGGTTTTTCGTCGTATAGTGAAGGAAGTTTAATGTCACGGGAAAGAAGCACATGGAAGTGAGTCACGGCAACACAGAGAAGTCTCCTTTATGGTGATGGTGTTAAGAGACAGTAAGACACATTTGGACCAATAATAACCCATACTTTTTGTGTTATCTTTTCTAATTTATTATCACAATCACGTAGTGTGTCCCCTAATAATATCACTTTTTACGTGAAAAAGTTTATCTTTTCTCAAGTGTTTAGGTTATATACAAGACGGGAAAAAAATTGACAAAAAATAACAATTTGTATGCCAATTTTAAATTTTGTAATCCATCAAAATTATGAATGAAATCATATGGATTGAAAAAGCTTACCAAGTATGTGAATTATTTAGATGTAGCTTGTAGATTGTTCTAACGTTTATGATGTCGTAATCTATATTTGGTTGTTGAATTGTCTTTCATAATTGTGTTAATACCAAGAAATCAAGATTAGGTATGGCTACATCGATCTACATGTCTTAGCGGAGTAATACATACTACAAGTCGGCGTCTTTCATAATTGTGTTAATGAATACCAAGAAATCAAGATTAGGTATGGCTACATGTCTAGCGGAGTAATACATACTACTATTCTACGAGGTGTTTAAAAAGAGATTCTAGACGACTTCTTCTACAATTGATAAGGTGTGTTTTTTTTCATTTTTTATTTTTCGTCCATGCAGAAGATCTAGTTTTGGCATGAAGTTAGTTTTTTCATCGTTTTTTGGCTGGGAGATTCAATTCCATCATGATGGATTTAGTTCTTGATAGATGCATGCATGAATTAATCCAGACATACACACTATCGTCTACAAAAAATACACACATCACACTTCACACTAAAATTGCTTTGACCTTATTTCGGAGGCGCAACATAATCGAACTCGTCTTCTAGAGAAGAGAATTTCTTTATCATTTCGAGAATACTTTTCTCTCTTTCTTAGATGACTTCTAACCCCACCAAACGCCAAATTGGGCCATCGATTACTTCTTAACAAGGCCTAAAACTAAACATGTTCGACATGCTTATGTATATAATTCAGTCTTACGGTCAGTCACGTACATGAGTTTTTTCGAGAACAACCTCATTTTGTTTTCTCGGAGATAATCTCGACCATGTTATTGTCTTAATCTTAAAAATGCCCAATGGCGTCTGAAATCCGAAGGAATTAGAACACTGGAGTTGAGTTAAGTTCCTTTTTTAGCGATCAAATTAGTCATCTATCTACCCACGCGCTCACTTGGAATCCAAAATCAATGATATTTTCGATGAATAACCTTCCACAAAATTCAACAATCAATCCAAAAATTTGTCTCCAACTTATAGTAATTTTGTTTCTTCTGGGATTACATAAACAAATTTTATTCAGTTATCAATAGTGTTATGTAGATAATTTTGTAATAGATATGTGGCAGAAATTAAACTCTGAAAATACATCTAATTATCATATTAAAATCTTATTACATTAAAATAAAGAATTAAAAATATCATCTATATTTTGTTTAAAATCACATAAATATATTTTAGAATAAATATTAGCATTACAAAAATTCCCGAAGAAGAAAAATATCTACATAAGTGTTGAAGAAAATATATTAAAGGTGTCTAAAGCAGAGGAATGGCCGGCCTTCGCAATACATCTGAAGGAATACGAGAGAAGCAGGCGGGAATTCATGTTCTACTCTATCTTGCATATTCCACGAGCTCAAAATACAAAGGCGGACAAGTTGGCACGCAGTGCTCGAGACTACTTTTATCATTTAGATTATGTAAACTCAATTCCACCGGTTTGGTTATCTGAACCGTTCTAAGAACTGAGGCTGTTGACAAAAAAAAAATATATATATATTAAAAAAAAAATCTGCAAACTTTAAAGTAAATTTTTCTTTGAAAGGAAAAGCGACTTTCCTATTTTATTGACTATAAATAGAGAACAACCGACTGTACCAACAATAATAAAACAAAATTAATTGTAAAAATCTATAATTATTTCAATTTTCGAACTTATATTTAATTTATAACTGCATAAATGATGCAGCCTCATTCAACTTCATTGAAATGGTAAAGTTCACCTGTATTTGTCTATAAACTCATCCTACTCATTTTTCTTTCGAAGATTTAGCAAGATCTTAATGTTAAAAAATATATATATATATAGCAAGATCTTGGTCTACATCCAGGAAGAAGACCAACGAGTTGCACTTGCATGTGGACTGTGGAGTAATTTTCTTGAATAGACTCTATTTCACTTTTTGTATATATTCTTTTCACGAAAGAGCTTTGTGGCTCTCAAATGTTGTCGCCTTAATTAGGATTTTAAAAAAGGGTTTTAGAGAACATGAGGAGATAAACAATAGTTAAAAAGTTAAAATGTTCCACTGGCAACCAAACTTCGATCTCTTTTAGCGACTATCTTAATGTTACTGTAAAACTAAGTTACTAACTTCTTCTTTTTCGTCGGCAACACACCTAAATGTATACTGTTATAACTTTGAATCGACCTAGCTATATATTTTTTATTCTATCATCATATTAATTATTTTAAGGATGTGCCGATTGTGTCTCCATCATATGATTGGTGTTTAAAAACAATATAAAAAAATCAAAAAAATCGTATGATTGGTGTGACTATATTTATTTTCAAGAAACATTATTTCTTTTACTTCTTTAGGCTTAATTTGTTTCGTATTTCACATTTTCCATAACATGTTTGGTATTCGAAACGTTATGTTCTTATCATAACCTCATAATCATTATCGCTCTTGGGGACATGTAAACAGGAAATGTAATTAACCACTTTATCCCGCCAAAGCATACTCGTTTCTAGTGCAACTAAGAAAACTCATCCTAGGGAACTCTTTTGAATATCAATTTGCCAAAACATCATAAATTAAGCCGCTAAAATCTAATTGCTATTGTCACATTATTACATATGTTAAGTTTTTTTTATCTTTTAGAAGAGAATTTTTCTCTAGCTCGTCTGCTTAATTTTATATTTTTAAAGTACATCTAACACATGCTAGGTTTTCGCTGCATTTTTTAAGAAACAATTAAAACGGTGTTTAGCTACTACAACTTTTAAGAACTTCTCGAAACATAGACATTTTAGCCACTGGAATTAATGTTTTGATGTAATCCACACCTTCGACATTTAATGGGGTGGCCTGATATATCATATATGCCAGAAGAATGGTTTGGTTTCATTTGGTTATGAACCAAACAAGAAAAATAAATTATAATGTCTAAATCATAACATTCTTTTTTGGCTTGTCCTTTTTTCTCTGAAGAATGCTAGTTCAAACGTTCAGCTTTATATGTATAAACGACTAAGAAACGCAAAATGTAATCAATCGCAACTTTCCAAATACCAACTAACGTCAACACAACCCAACCGACACAAGCCAACAATCTCCACGACAATTCAACTTCTATTCACTCTCCTTTCCCCATCAACCTTTAACTTTTAATTTATGTCTACCAATTATAAAAACATATGGTACATCTTTACTTGCTTTTTTGTTACGCACATACCACATATCATTTAATATATATAGCACATTTTCATATACACAATCATGCTCATATCAAATTTATTTTTCCTAATAATGCAATCTATATACCGATATTTAAGTGTATATATATATACGATCTCGAGAGAGAATCGTACATAAATAAATATAGTTGCTAGAGAGAGTATAAACCGTATGGGAAAGAGAATCTCTGTGTATTTATATTATTATGTACAAGTGAGAGAAAACATATATATGAATCATGTCGTTCACAAATATCTCCTTTGTTTCGTCCTTGAGCATGAACATTCGATATATGAACCCTCTGAACCAAAAAGCTTTATATATGCAACAATAATGAAATAGATTTTTTATTGTTTGGGTTGCAAAGTGTGTGGGTGAGACTCCACGAGTATAGACCACAAAACATGCACATCTTCGTATGGACATGACTTCACGTCCTCGTATAATATGTATATTCCTCTTCCTGCACATTTTCCATCTTTCTACATTAACACAATGAAATGCTCACAGACACACACACACAGACACACACATATATATATAGACATATGTTCCATATTGCAAAACAAAACTCATTTTCATAGTTTTCCTTCAGAAATAGTATTTGATCCATAAAAGAAAAGAAAAAGGAGTATATGATCTACTTGGTCATCAAATATATAGACACATATATAGATGTGAATACATACATAATGTAGGGCGAAAAAATGTGTAGAGAGAGAGCATACTCTTCTTTTGAGCAGAATTGACGCGAAACCATAGTTTCTTCAAGGGAGAGAAGAAGGAATGAAGCCACCCCATTTCTCATACAGTGGCTGAGGCTCTTGCAAATATGAAATATTAATTACACTATCTTAATATATATAGATACATAGATAGATTTATATAAAATAGCATATATGGACCCAAATCAAGAAGCCAACCAATCACAGTGCTCCACCTTGGAAAATGAAGAATGAAGGCAGCCACATCAACGTGTTTTATATGTTCCTTTTTTTAAGTATGGCCCAAGCCACCATCTCCATCTTTCTTTCCTTTCTTTTTTCTTTTTTTTTTCTTTTTTCTTTTTATTTCACCATACAAATTTATTATTAAATAAGTTTCACAATACTTTTTACCGTGTGACACATGGATCCCAGCTTGATAAAATGTAGTAGTTTATTAGATTTCTGTTCATGAGTTTTGATGAAGTATAACGCAATATTGAGGAAGAATGATGAAACTGTGACTTAATGTTTTATTGTGATGGGGTCTCTTTGGTATTAGGTGTTTGTCAAACATCTTTCTCTCTCTATCTTTTTTTGTAGCTCACTTGTGCCTCAAGAACAATTCCATTTCACCTATCATGTTTTCTCTTCACACTTCTTATAGTTTATATATTTTATGAATGAGTTTGTCACCTTCAATGTTTTAATACATGATGAGATTCATACCACTAGTTAAGTTCGAGCATAATAATTATTTTTTGTGACCTCTCAGTACAGAAAACCATTCACCATGCATCACCACTACGCTATTTTTTTGTAAATACTCATTTTCATTTTTATTGTAATGACTATCCGCTAAATTGTAGGAGTATCTTTAAGTTTAATGATTTTTAAGACATAATAAATTCGAAAATAATGGTCAATGAAGCAATGATAATCAAATGTTTTTGATTAATTAACATGGCCTTTGGCCCCTCAAAAGAAGTGCGTGGACCAACCTCAGTAAACTACAAAATTGTAGAATCGTGTTAAAGATAACACCAATTTGGACCAACCTCTGTAAAGATGATTTTACTTAGCAGAATACTGGAAAAAAAATGAAGAAAAGAGTAAATATGGAAGCAAATGACAAATGTGGAGAGACAGCTGTGGTAATGGTAGGGTGCCTTAGAAGTCGTCAATCTACTTTTTTTTCTTTCTTTCCTTCAAAATCAATCTCACCAGTCAATATCACCATTTCTATTTTATACACACATTGACACATACATGCACGAATATAGATCATTTACCATTATTTTTGAAATATTTTTTTATAAGATAAAAAAGGGTGCATTTTGAGTATATTGATTATATATAAAAGTAATACACGTTAAGGTTTGATTTCCATAAGAGTATCTATCTATAATAACAATCTGAATAAATACCAAAACAGTTATGTCTTTTCAAAATTGTTATTCGTATTTTTTCATAAGATTCTAATTTTAATTCAAGAAATGTCATTTGTAGTTGCGTCTTTTCAATTATCAGAAATTGCTTCTTTTCAATTATCAAAAATCGCTTCTTTTCACTTATGTCTTTTGAAGAGCACATAAAAAGAATCATTTGATCTTTATAAGACGAATTGTTATATTCATTTATTTTATCGGGAATCGGTAAGAATGATAAATAATGCTGTTATTATTTCTAAAGATGTAACTTTATCTCCAGAATATAGTCCAGGAAATCTGCTTCAATTCTTTTTGGGGTATGTTCTGCTTCGTTCTCTTTGATTATAAATTTTTGTGTTACTTACTTCATTTACGCTCTTGGTTTTGATCGTCAAACGATCATATTGCTTTACTCGACTTTATTCTTTTTCTTATCCAAACTCGTTCTCGATATTCATTATTTTGTTTTGTTTTTGTTTTGATAACCTCGAATATTAGGCCTAATATGATTGGTTCGTAGTCAGCATTTAGTTTTTTTCTTAGAAATATTCTTTAGTTTATATTATTGCGCAACCCATTGATCAAACGTTGAGGATAATATCGCTTTATCTAGGTCTCTTAGTTTTGAGTATTTGTATCGCTCCCTCTATCTATAATAACAATCTGAATAAATGTCAATTGCCTTTCAATAAGTTGTGTCTTTTCAAAATTGTTATTCGTAGTTTTTTATAAATTCCAATTTTAATTCAAAAATGTCATTTGTGGTTGCGTCTTTTCAATTATCAAAAATTATTTTTTTCAATTTTCAAAAACTTCTTTTTACTTATGTGATTTAAAATTTACAAAATATATATTTACAGTTTTTTTTATTAAACCATTTACAGTAACTTGTGCATTTCAAAATAGAAGAGATAACAATCTTCTATTGTTTCACCTTTTTATTATTCATTATATATTTTTTTGTTTTAAGCGTTTATTTAATAAAAATATACATAATTAATAATGAATATCTTCATGTTTTTAACACATTAATCTATCTATAATAGCAATCTGAATAAATGCCAATTGCAGATAAATAAGTTGCATTTTTTCAAAATTATGATTAGTATCTTTCTGTTAATCCAAATTTTAATCCAATAAATGTCATTTGTGCTTGGGTCTTTTCATTAATTAAGTATATTTTTGTTATAACTATTTTTATGAAAAATTGCTTCTCTTAACTTATGTCTTTTCAAGATTATTTATATCGCTCAAAATCACATAAAATTAAGAGTCATTTGATAGTGATTCTTGATATAATGGTTTATCAAAAAGTATGTTATCTATCTCGATGGATTGCCCTAAATAAAGAATAAAAAAGTAAAAAATCCTACATATGATCATTTTCTTAAAAAATATGTATTTACATCATATTTTTTGTATTGCATATTTTTATATATAATTTTTTTAACACTACAAAAAAATACTCTATAGAGTTGTGTGTCTTACAATTTTTTGTTTTCTTATTTTTTATTTTAGTAGTTAAATTCTTTGAAAATATTTTACAAATTTTTATATTTGAATTATTTTATAACTTTCCATGTATATTGTTAATAATCTAAAATTTTGTTTTTTAGAAGATCGTATCTTTTTTTTAAGAATTATAATTTTTTGAATATTTACGTATTTTTATTATCATTTTTTGTTTTATGTATTTTCACTTATAATAATTTAAAATAATTTTCTTATTTAAGTTTTAATATACGACAAATACCCCCGCGAAGCGGGGATTCTATTCCTAGTATATAACAATATATTTTCTAATTAAATACTAAATAGCATAATATCAACAACAAAAAATGAGTTGTATAGTGTATATTTCCTAACTAAAATGTAACAGTCTTTTTTTTTTTCACAAATACTATAATCGTTGTACATCTTAGTGAGAAGGTGTCTTTCGATTTATGACAAATACTACAACAGTTTAAATAAACAACAAAAAGGAAAAATAGTTGGAAGATTTATGACATTTCTTTCTTTGCTTTAAAATCAATCTCACCAATACTACCATTTCTAATTTATACACACATTACACATACATACACTAATATAGATGATATACTATTGTTTTTTGAAATAAGTTTTTTTTTTAATAAAAAATGGGTGCATCTTGACTATTGAGTATACAACTCAAAAATGAGTGCATTTTAACTTCTTCTCCTTTTGAACTAGTGATTGTATTTAATCAACTCAATATGTCAAGCTAAACACTATCTAAAAATTAACACGCTTTTTGCATAATGATTAGTTTCAGTATTCTTCCTCTTCTTTTAATTTAGGGGGAGACTTAATCTAGAATTGATTTGATATGTTTAGAAGATTATAGTAAGTGCCTTGATTTTTAACATTGCAATTTATTTTGGAACTAGAATAGGATCCGCATATATGCGGGTTTTTAATAAGATATTTTAAATTCATAAAAATAAATTAAAAACAAAATCGGATAATCTATAAGAAAAAAATAAAATAAGTTTTTATTTATATTTCCAAATATATATGTTTTAGTATTCTTATATGAATTATGTTTACTCTAATGCCTTATCTCTATATAGATACTTTTATCATAGTTAAAATCTATATTATGATTCGCGTATATGTGGGTTTATAATAATAAAATTTAAAACCCGTTAAAATACGCATATGAAAGACCACATTCTTCCAATTTAACCTCCTTGATAAAATGATCAACCCCAGAAACATTAAAGGTACCATCTCCATCGATAAGCTGGGTAGAGCAAGCGGCATCTGCAATTTCCATACAATAAAGAAAGGAAAGAATATAAGCACTGTGGCCAAGTAAATGTCGGCATTTGAACGAAGCAAGATCTTCCCGCATGTTAGCTACTGAATCTGAAATTTAGTCTTGCTATTCAATTAACAGCTTCAAAATCTAGACTTCTTTATTTCTTCAGCACTCCTCGCATTAGTGTTTCCTTTAAACCCAGAATCCTTATTTCTGGCGAAGAATTTCGGATTTCTACTATGGATTCCTTGCATTTTTCACTCAAATCACTGTTAACCCAGGAAAAACCTATCCATATCTCAGATTTTTCACACAAAAAAAAACCAAAATTTCCCCAGTAATCATGCAAATCTAACCTCGAATTAATCATTGACACTCATCTGTTACCAGAAGAATCAATCACATACCATCTTATGAGCTAAGAGACTTATCAAATTTACAACCGACGGATCACAACCCAAATCACAGAACTTACAAAGAAACTGAAATCGAGAACGGATAAATAACGCTTGATCGAAAACGAAAACTGATCAGATCAAATGGAAAAAAAGGAAAAGAAACGGATCCACGAGATCAGGAACATTTATGAGCAGAGAAGAAAGAGAGATGTGTATATAGAGTACCCATTGTAGCCGAGCGACGCCTCAGATAGAGTGATGAATGAAGAAGAGAATGGTGAAAAATAGAGACAGAGATCTCAAAGGGAGCTCGAGCTTATGACGCACCGGTGCTTAAGACGACTGGTTCTGGTAAGGTCATAGGAGCTTCTTCTATTTGACAAAAGAAATATGCCAAAAAGCTATTATTATTTTTCTTTTCCCAACGAATATATCTACTTTCTTACGATTTTTTTCTTCTTTCGGATCGACTTAAGTTAATTTATTTACCGCAACATTCACTCATAAAGAATATCACTACAAAGGATTTAATTATTAATCAACACTGTTCAGGTCCGACTAACTCTTTTATTAAACCAGTAAATTAATACTAACTAGCAAAATATGAATTTCACTACAAATATTAAATATTTAACCCAATAAATTATGATATACTCATTGCATAGGTAGACGGTAAGCAGATATTGGGTCCCACGTGGGGCATAAAACATTGATGCATGGCTGGACAATAATGGGCCCCAAATTAAAAGCCCAATTTTTAGTTGGGATCCACCTCGCCGCCTCTTCACCTTTGTTAAAGTTGGACGGTGTGATCGGCTCCGATTTAACGACACGTGGATCTTCCACCGTCCGATTACTTTTCGTTGACCACAATGTCACGAGGAAATGGGTTTATTTAGTGTTAGAATTTCCTTCATTGGTCAAATACTTTACACTTTTCATTCAACGTAGAATTTTTTTTGTCTTAAATGTGATTGATATACTGAAAATTACGAAACAAGTTTATATGAGGCCCAAAACAACTAATTAGAGGCCATATCGAGGCCCAGACGCCCAGTTAGAGATAAAAAGTCGTCGATTCGTAAAGACCACGGAGATTTTAAGCGCGAGGTCTCGAGCGTCGCCTGAAAACTGGAGGGAAAAATTTCCGGTTCTGATTTGTATCTAACCGGAGAATTGCAACCTAAGCCGGAGAACGGAGGGAAACTATTCGTATCTAAAAGACCGTTGAGCTGCAGACAAAAGCCGTTAGTTTGGTTGTGTGATGGGACATGTTGCAGTTCCGAGCCAAGACTCCGTTCAACAACAGTGCTCAAGATTCTCTCTTCCTTCTTTTCACCAAACAAGTTGCGTCGGGTTACAAGTTTTTGTCCTCGTTATGCCAGACAAAGAACATGGTTTTGGATTCCAAGGCTTACACGAAACTAGTTCAGACATCGGCGGAATCAGGCTCCGCGGTTCTGGGAAAGCTGGCCCAAGGCCACATGATCAAGTCCTCCTTCAAACCGTGCATGTTCTTGCTCAACAATCTCCTGAATATGTATTGCAAGTGCCGAGAACTGGGTTTCGCACGCCAGTTGTTCGACAAAATGCCTGAACAAAACATTATCTCTTTTAATTCTTTGATCTCTGGGTACAGCCAGATGGGATTTCATGAAAAGGCCATGGAATTGTTTCTTGAAGCTAGAGATTCTAATTTGAAGCTAGATAAGTTCACCTATGCCGGTGCATTCGGCTTTTGTGGAGAAAGGTGTGATCTTGGTTTAGGCAAATTGTTGCACGGGTAGGCTGTTGTAAACGGTCTGGCTCAGAAAGTTTTTGTCATCAACGTGTTGATCAACATGTATTGTAAGTGCGGAAAGGTTGACCAAGCAATGTCCCTGTTTGATCGATCCGATGAAAAGGACCAGGCTTCATGGAATTCTTTGATTTCCGGTTATGTTCGGGTTGGTGCAGCGGAAGAAACGCTTGATTTGCTGGCTAAAATGCATAGAGGCGGCCTAAAGTTGACCACTTATGCTCTTGGAAGTGTGCTAAAGGCTTGTTGCATAAACCTGAACGAAGAAAATGGTATGGCGATTCACTGTTACGTAACGAAATTAGGAATGGATTGTCGGTACTGCATTGCTTGACATGTATGCAAAAAATGGAAGTTTGAAAGAGTCAGTAAAGCTTTTTAGTTTAATGCCTGGGAAGAATGTGGTTACGTATAACGCTATGATTTCTGGGTTTCTCCAGATGGATGACATAACCGGTGAAGCTTCAAGTAGATAGAGAGAGATGAGATGTAGAAACTGAAATTTCTCATAATGTTACACAACACTCGTAATACACCAGAGAAGTAATCTCTGTTTCTCTACTCCTTACATGACCTCAAGCCCCAGATTGGTCATTGATTTAGGCATGAGTTTGAAGGCCAATGAGAACCTCCCTTCTATACTTCCTTGCATACTGTTTAGATCGGTTCTGTGCACTGCAGGACTCACATACCCTGCTGTAGCCTGGTAAAGAGCTAGCCCCGGGTACTACATAACACAACAGCCTCTTGAGGACCAAGATCCGCATCCACTAAAACCCATTGCCCGTGCATATCCCTGATGTGCAATCCTGCCTTATCTGATTTCACAAACAAGATCAGACTCTTGTCCGCAAGTTGGCGATCATGGTCTGAATACACGATAAGCTGCTCCTCTTCTGTTAAGTTATGGTGCTGTCCTCCATGAAACGAAGGCCTCGTATAGCAGCAAACAGATAACACAGAGAGAGGAAGATATCTCACTCATCGTCAAAGGGACATTGTCAAGGATCTTAGTGCATGGAAAGCTTCTCAAGTTCAAATAGAAACCAATGGCATCAAGAACCACACGAGCAGCTTTTCCAAGTAAAGCAAAGATATCGGGCAAACCAGCTGGAGGGAACTCCATAGAATTAGTTGCCTCGGTGAAGGTCTTGCACTATTCTCGTGAATCATCATTAGTGTGGATCATATTATTGGCTGCTGAATATGAATCTCTCTGGCAGAATCAAAATAGGATCTAAGGAGAGCTGCATCGCTAGCAGGAAACTGAATGATGGCTGCAGAGTACTGAGCTAGAGATTGAGATAATGTAGTCACTGCTAATTTGTAAGAATCAGATGGTAGACCTTCACTGGGAGCTAGATCACAGACCTTGACACGACCCAGTGCAAGTGCAAGTGAAGGCATTCCATTTCCTGCCATCAAATTATACACCAAAATCCCAAAAAGTAGCCAAAACTCGGTTTCCACGAATTACAAGTTGTGAATTTTCTGCAACTGTCGAAATCGTAGGCCTGTACGAGCCGCAGCCACAGCGCAAGTTTGTTGAAACTTGTTAGTTCAATTGCAGAGTAAGGAAGGAGTAAAAAGTTACAAGCTTTTTCTTTTCTATATTAGCAAACTAAATTCCAGTTTTCTCCAAAGTGTTAGGAAGTTTCCAACTTTCTGTTAGAACAAAGCGCAATCGCCTTGGTGGATTGATGTCAGAAACCTTATTTTATGATTCTGATTTTGTTGATGGCAACTTTTTTGTTTGATTGATATACGTTCTGAGCTTCAATAAAAATCCAAAAAATCATATACGTTCTGACTGAATGATCGAAATGAGTTTATGGAAGTATCATATATAAATTAAGTACACGAATAAATAACGAGTGAAATAAAAAATAAATCGATTCGGCTTTGGATTAAGAGTTGAGATGGGAAGAGAGTTGAGATGGGAGATAGATAAAGTTTTTGGATTATGCGAATGCTGTTAAAATACAAACTTTGAGAGATTATTTAGATATTAGGCGAATCCTCTTTAACCAGCAGAGGTTCTTCTGATCTTTCTTCCTTGACCCTTACCCAGTTTTCTGCTCTCCTTCTCCAAGCAAAGGGCTCTTCTTCCCTTTGTCCTCCACATGAAGGCCCATGGTACCCTTAACCAATCAGAAACACAATAAAAACTTTACATCTTTCTCATCAAACACTCGAGATACTACTAACATTACCACAACCAAACTAATCGTGATACTACTAACAATACCACAACCAAACTAACTTCTTGTATCTAACCAATTCGTCAAAATGACAAGTTCAAGTTCTGCTAAGCAAATTTCTCAGATATAGGCATCTGATGATAGATGTCTTACTCCTATTTTGTAAATAAATAAAAAGAAGAAAATAGAAACCTACCGGCGGGTTAATAAACGATTGACCTCCTTTTGTGGCTTTGTAGAGTAGATTTCCGAAGTACACACCAAGAGATGCACATCCCAGGAAATAAAGAGTATCAAACCGCCCCGGAAGAGGAGGAGGACGAGGAGGACGGCTTACACCAGAATATGCTCGGCTAATAACTATACAATTTCCAAAAGCAATATTATCAATCGATCCATCTATATATCATAAAAACGAATTAAACATGGCAAAAGTCAAAACTCTTACACATTGGATTTTTCTGCCGCGTCCGAAGAAGAAACGAGAGAGAAGCGATGGCTTTCGACATGTTTAGATTTAGGTCAATACTGAGTGACATTGATGTTTTATATATGAAAACAACTGGGCTTTAATCGTGTCAACAAAAGAGAAAACAACTGGGCCTTAAAATAATGGACCTAGAAAAAACTGGGCCTCGGAAAAAAACTGCGAACCAGCATATCCCAAAAATCAATTACAAAAAATTCAACTATATGAAAAACTGCATATTTTGTATAGTAAAGGGTCCAAATTGTAACATATAAATTTTGCTAAATGTGGAATTCGATTGAATTTTTTTGTGTTTTTGGTAGAATCTGGCTGAATATCTATAAATTCAAATGGTAACCGAGGAATCTAGGTAAATAACTAAAAATATTTATAAGCTAAATGGTCTAAATGGTTACGAAATAAATAAAATATATTGTCTTAAAATTTTCACTTCAGTATTTACTTTTCATGTTATAAATTTTAACATAAAATTTGTAAAGTTATAATATTCTATTTTTAAAATAACAATGAATTTTTTTTATTTAAAATTAATAGTTATTTTCGAGTCCTTAAAGGTTCTTTAACTATTAATTGATATGCGTCAGATAGTCATCGGAAAACGCTCTTCCATCGTGTCTTTCGAATATCACATTTATTTTTAGTAGATTTTATCATGCAGAGAAATAAAAATATCTTAGTAAGAGTTGAAATTACTATGTGAAACTTAGATCCCAACAAAGTTCAAAAGAAGAAAAGAAAAAAACTTAGATCCTAACAATCATTCGCTCAAACAAAGTACCATACAAATTCATTCGGATAAACCTGACACCCTTCTTATACAGTTATTATCACCAATAAAACCTGTAATATGATTTATTAGGCAAATACCTAAAATAAGATAACAAGTGAATAATTTAAAAGTAAATATTTTTTCATATAACTGAAATATTCAATCTATGTATAACCCATAACAAAATAAAGTTAAATAAATAAAATGCACCAAAAATCAAAAACCAATTGATTGTCAAATTCATCAATTCCGCCATTTTTCTCAATTTATATACATTTTGTTTTCAGCCACTATTAAGTTCAGTTCCACAATTCTGCTAACACCCGTTAAAGCCAAATGGCAACAGAGAAATTGCTAAATTGTTGAAAAAAAATATTTGAAAATAATTAAAAAATATGAATTAAGATAATAAATATGTAAAAAAAAAAAAACTGTTTTAATATATTATTAATGTATTAAACAACATAAAATTGCAAAAAAATCAAAATCAAGAACTGAAATAGCAAGAACCTAACTCAAACCAAATCGAGAATCTAATGGGTACCCAAAATATCTGAAAAACAAGTATGTACCTAAAAATATTAGTTATATTAAAACTTACCAAAAAGGAAATAAAATTACAATTATAAATCGAATATATTAATTATATTTAAATCGAAATAACTAAAATACTCAAAAATCTATAGTTAATTATGTTTGTCAAAATAAATAATTTTTGCCAACCAAAGAACTAAAATACTCAAAAATATAAAATTTATTTTGAATATTTTGAATATCCAAAACCGATCCGAATCGAGGTGGAACCGAAATAAATCCGACCATAATTTCAATCAAATTCTTCTAAAAGTCTCTTGGCTTAAATTTTATTTTTCGTGTCTTTTGACTTTAATATTCCCAAGAAACATAAATATACATTTTTCTCTGCACATAAAAATATCACATTAATAAATTGAAAGATATATTGTTTTTCTTTAATACGTTAACACATGTTACCCATCAACATTTCACAATATTTTTCCACAAAAAGGTGAAAAAATCTTGTAGACAGAATTTCCACCATCTTTCAACTGGTGACATATGTTAAAAATTCAGCTGGATTTCCACCATCTTTCAACTGGTGACATATATTAAAAATTCAGCTGGATTTCTCTTAATAGATGTACATCAGTAATAATAGATGAGATATAAAAATGAGAGCAAAAAAGAACAAAACACAAATACTAAAAAATTTCGAGATATCCGATCCGCGTCTGGGCCTAATTTTAAACATGTAAGAGGACCTATTGTAGAAGCCCATAACAAAGCCTGGCCCGTTTGTTGGTTGCACGGAAACCCTAACTCTCACTTTATCCGATATATATGTATATATATATGTACTTTCTCACAGCCAGAGACGAAACTGAAACTATTTGGATCTCAAGGATCTATTTTCTTCTTAGAAACTTTTAAAGTCAACTCATCTATTTTTACGTCATTACTTGTTAATTTTTTTTTTCTTTTGGGTGTGTGTGCGTGTGATAGATCTTAATTCTTCCGTAGATTGACAGAACATATGAAGTTTCTGATTAATTTGTTTATATTTTTATTTTTTGGGATATTATGCTTGTGATTTCCTTCTCAATATTTGCATAGATCTGAGAACTTTTTCACAGATCTACAAAAATATACAGTGAGAAACTTTCACAGATCTACAAAAATATACAGTGAGAAACTTTCACAGATCTACAAAATATGCAGTTATTTTGAAAGTTGGCTAATCATCGGTTTATACATCTCATAATTCTTTTTATCCTTGCTGTTTATACATCTCATATTGTCAGGTCCATCTATTTAAAATTTGTTTTTTTTGATAGATCTTAATTCTTTCGTTGATTGACTAAACATATGATGTTTCCGATTAATTTGTTTTTTTTTTCATTTATTTTTGGGATATGATATGATTATAATCATGGCCCGCTACATATTGCATATTTTGCGTGTTACATATTTGGCCCGTTACATATTTGGCCCGTTACATATTTGGCCCGTCTACATTGCTGACTGTTTATTTAACCTAACTATAAATATCCTCTTCTGTTTTTCATCTAACACAATCGGCAATCGGAAAATCGGATAATGAGGACTACTGCTTTGATATCCAAAATGCTGGAGCTTCAGAGACAGGTTGTGGTTCTCAAGACACCACCGAAGACGGCTTGTGATTTCCTTAGCTGCGCCAAGAAATGTGATTTCGTTAGCTGCACCAAGAAGGAGAGCGTTTTCGCCAAGGTTACACAAGGTATGACTGTCGTCCAATTTTTCACCGGCGCTTACTTCAGTTCTGTCGTTTTGGATGCTGCACCATTTCTTGGTGTTCGAGCGGATCCTTATCTGAAGGCTGTTGACGCGTTGCAGACAGCAGATTGGTATCCCTCTGCTTGAGGTTGATCCGGAATCAACACTATTTATCTATTTAAAAATTCGAAGATGATTTTGGAGTTATTGTTTTTGATTTCGTCTGTTTCTTGGTTGGTTTTTCAGACTTTCTCTTTGAGTTATTTAGAATATGAGATTTGATGGTCTTGGCCTCTTTTCATTATGTTTAATCAGTAGACTTGTGAAGGTATTTGTACATGAACTAGAATAATATGTTTAGGCATCTGATGATTAATATTATCATCACTTTTTATATGATCTATGATCTAAGAAGTCCCTGTCTTTGTTTACTATCTTGGATTAATCTAAAGAAAGCTTCAGATGCTGTAGCTGCAAACTGAGTTATATAAACATATCTTGGAACAAAAAGAAACAACCGAAGAATTGTATTTGGAATCTCTATTTGTGTATTTACAATGTTCTATTAGAATCTTAAACCGGAATACAAAACTGGGATCGTCTGGCTACTTTGAAAGCCTTTGTTCATGGACAAAGAAACTCCGAGGGGCTAATGAGCGCGCAACTAGTTTTGCAAGGAACAAACCTTTCGACTCTGTTAAAAGATAAACAATAGCAATTAGGTTCATGCAAGTAGATATCGAAACATCAACCATTACACTGAGAAAGATGAGAAAAACAGAGAAAGGTGTGTTACTTACATACTATCCGGATCTTCTTGAACTCTGTGAGGACCGGGTATATATTCTCAAAGGCTTTATAGGTGTCCTCTCTCCTCTGATATTGAGTGACCTCAGGATTTGTATCAGATGGCAACAAGAGACAATAGCACGGGAGATTATCACAAAGCCTAAAAGAGAGAGAGAGATTTTTTTTACCTTTGCTCCAGTGATGACTATCTTGCCAGACACAAAAATTAGTAAAACAATCTTGGGTCTGTCTCTTATACACATCTGACTATCTTGCCAGACACAAAAATTAGTAGAACAATCTTGGGTTCTTTCATCCTGTAAATCATCCCTGGAAATATCTCAGGGTCGTACTGTCAACAACATCAATACGAGAGATGTAATGCGCATCATCAGTACAAAGAATGCTGTATCAATACAAGGAGAGAATAGAGGTTGCAAAGTGTTTAGATCACTTACACTTATGAAAGCGTGGTGAGACATTGCAAGACCTTCAAGTCTTATAGGGAATTTTACGTCACAGGAACCTACGATATTCTGAATCTTGAAATCCTGCAGGACAATGATAAAAAAAAAAATCAGGAAACACATAAAAAGTCAATTCATACCCTCCTAGAATTAAACATATGCATAAACGCCTATAGTTTTCCTCAAAGTTAGAACACAGGAAAAAACTGTACAGAACAATTAAGCACGATGTTCTTACTCTGATAAGCAAGACTGGAGAATTGAGCTCAGTTTTTTTTTCCAAATCCGGAAACAGGACCAGACTGTACAGCTTCTTCCAACTCACACCAATTCTATAGTAATTAATAAATAAATAATATGACCATTTCAATATGAAAATATACAAAAGAACACTGAAAAGAATAAAGCATGAAGCATACAAACAAAATTCACCTCATTCGCGGTAAAACTAGGGAACTTCTCATTGGCAATTCCCTCACATCGAACAGTTGCTACCATGACCTGCGTATAGGCAGCGCATAAGTAACAGGACCATACGGAACAGTGATGTATGGTTGACGAAGCGAGAGCCTTAAGCAATCAAAATTACCTTGTGTGCTGGAAGATCCAAATCTTTGTTGTCTTTGATGACTTGCCACATCTGTTCTGCGCTAAAAGCAAACGCATTTGCAGGGACAACTCCTCGTCGATCACCAGCAAGTCCGCCAGGTGCGACAGATTGAAAGAACCGTTGTCTCAAATTATAGACCTTGCATTCACAGAAAACAAATTATAGGAAAAGCATTAATATGATAATATCACCTACAAGCCATCTGTTGAGCATTCAATCACAAAAGGTGACCCTGGGTTTTCTCCAATATGTAAAGCTAATTGAGAAAGGAAAGAACCTGCTCTTTGAATTGCTCTTCCTTTTCTTCATAACTGGAGAGAGCAACTACTTCAACCTGTCACACAAGAAACAATTCGATTTCTTGATCCAAGCAAAAAGAAGAAGGATACAAAGTTCTTATCCCAATAGTCAAGCAGACGTACATTGAAGAAATCACTAAGTGGAGTTTCTTTGTGTGCTTGAGGCTTGGGGACTGAATCCCATATCTGCATTTAAGGACAGAATATAAGGCATTGCATTGTCAAAGCACATGAAAGCTAAAGACTGTCTCTTCTTTTACCTTTTGAATGTCTTCCCTCAGCACTGGTTCTAGATTTTCCAATGGAGTCTGCAAATACTCAGATGTTAGAAAGATCCACAGCTTATAATCCAGAAAACAGAACGATGAAGGAAAGAAAATACAAAAAGCAAGCTACCACTTCCTAAAATGGAAAGACACAAATACATACCCGTGTTTTATCTCTTATGACAAACATCAAAGTCGTCTTACGCGGACTAAACAACCTCATCATAACCTGATCGCATGTAGCAGGAAAAGCATACAATGTTGAGACTTCGGATCAGAGATAACTCATCCTGATATGAAGATGCAGACACTTACCTGAAACACAGTCTTTAAAAGAGGTTTATTTGCTGCTTGTTCCCGACCAATATCATGACACCACCTGCATTATAAATCCGAGAACATTAAGTAGGATATAAAATAAAAGACAGAAAAAAAATGTCCTACTATCTATCGAAGAAAATAGAGTACAGAAGACCACTTACATGTTTATGAGAACTATGTCTGAGACAGCAAGTGCAAAAAGAGCACTCTGTTTCTCGAAAGCAGTATCATCCTAACAGCCAAATACAAGGAAACTGTACGTAAGTAAGCCATTCTGCACTCTAATCAATACAAGTTAAGCTTCATCAAAGTCATTCACAACTCAGTGCAAAAGCTCAAAATAAGATATACTAAATGGCGTAAGATACAAAATAGTAAAAAGCACAAAATATGACAAGGGCCGAGGATAAACACCTCTCCACGCTCTCTCCCATCGGTACCCTCTAAATCCATCACAACGGTGCAAGGCTCAATACCAGCACATCTAGCAATCCAGATTCCCTTTGTCGTCTGGGACCTAAAAACAAGAAATTTCCGCGGTTAAAAGAATCCTAAAATTAGAATCAAAGTATTCTTCCGAAAAAAGTATACAAGGATCAGGACATGCCTTCCTCTAAATGCATCCATTTCTCTAAACTTTGTTCCGAACAAATGATTCAAGAGCGTACTCTTCCCTGCAAATTCAACCAGAAAGACGTCAAAAAATAGTCTTAAGAAACATGGATTCAGAAGAAGGAAGATTTTACATTCAAGGATTTGATACATACCACTACTTTGTGGACCCATAATGGAGACAACCGTATTTTAAAAAAAATATAAAACAAAACTGGATCACTACTGAAAAAATAAATGGAAAACACAAAATCTAAATCTAAGAGTTATTTATTTATTTTAATTTCATTTATTTTTAATTAAAATATTCAAAACACAGAATCTGTTGCGGGTGCTAAGAAACATTAACAATATTTCTCATATAGTTCACACACTTTATCTCCTATATTTTTCTGTTCTGTTGCGTTAAAAACTTGGGTATGCAATTTGAATCCTTCGAGTATGTTAACGATCTCTCATTAACTCTTTTCAAGCAAATAAAATCTCTATTTCTCTTCACATTCATCTCACGTATATGATCTCTCTGCTCTCTAGAGAAGTTATGCTTCTCACGACTCGCATCAAAATGATTTTTACATGATTATTGCTATATTCCTCTTCATTGAGCCCATCATCGTCTAATACCATATCATTAGCATCTCTAATTTTTTTTTTAATTGAAATATATCATAGTTAATCTAATTTACCTTTTGTTTTTGTTTTACTTAAATTGAAATAGATCCTTTTATTTTCTTAAATTGAAATAGATTTTTTTTTTTCATTGAAATATATCTTAGTTAATCTAAAATTTTTCTTACTTTTGTTTTTATTTTAGATTTTCACTGAAGTATTTTAGTATTTAAATTTTTAGTTTTTATTATAATTAATTCCTTTTTAAGATTATCATCTGATTATATAATTTTTTTAATCTATAGTTTTATTTACTAATAAATTTTCATCATAATTAAAGTGACATATTTCGTTTTGTTTATAAAACACAAATTTATTTTATTATTGTTTACGTTATATCATGATTGTGGTTAATTGTTATATCATAATTATGGTTAATTGTGGTTATATCATAATTGTTTTTCTGTGAATAAGAAAACTAAACATTTATTAAATTAAATAAATAATTTATTGTTAATTCGAAGTATGATCTGTAGTGAACCAAACGGATAAACAAAATGGTTAAATCTATTCCAACAATGAAAAAGATGAAAAAACTTATTTTCCTTTTTCTTAAATTTTTTTTTTTACATTTTTGATTTTTGTTTTTCCTTTTAGTATTAGTAGTTGATCATATAGTTTTTTAATCTAAATGAAAAACATAAAAGAAACTTATTTTCCTTTTTCTTAACTTTTTTTATTTATCTTTTTGATTTTTTTATTTTTCTTTTAATATTAGTTTTTGATTATACATTTTCCTTAATCTAATTGGAAAACATAAAAGAAACTTTTTTTTTTCTTTTTAAAATTAATTTTTAGATTTATGTAAACATTATGTTAAAATTGGTTGAATTTTTTAACACGTGTCACAATATAATCGATTAACTTGACACGTGTCACGATCCTGTTAATTAGCAACTTTGACGCATCCAACTTTATATAATAAGATATTTATTAACTTATTATATGATTTTCCGAAATATTTAATATCATGTAAAAGCATAAAGTTTTATTGCTAACTTGTATTCTAACTAAGGCTTTCGTCAAAATATATATCCTTCTGTGTGAGTTATAGTATAGATAGCAAACACAAATTACTTTGGAATAATTAAAAATAGCATGTCTAATTATATTTTTCTTAATTAGAAAATAATTTATGAACATTATAACTAACATAAGATTTTATATGACCTTTGACAATTTTTGTAACCGACAAGTGACAACCATAGATTTGGCATAAAATAATTGATTAAAATCGATCAAAAATATTTAGTGAAGTAAATCCTTCATGTGCAAATATGTGTTGTCCGGCGAAGAAAACATGTGTTGTATGAGCCCAAAACATGTGTTATACGACGGGCAGATTCTACAAGAAGGCCCAAAAGGCCTAACTAAGTTAAATGGTCTCATCTGCGAGAAAACATGAATTAAGAAGCGTGACAAGGTATGTCTTTTTTTCTTAGAAAAACAATATTGATAAATTTTAGTTTACCAATCCTTTTTTTTTTGTCAACGTTTACCAATCTTTTGCAAGAACAAAGTTTACTTTCACAAATCCACTGTTAGTTTGGAATTATTTTACTAATTTTCTTTAATTAATACATCCAACCAAGAATAAGATAGTCAGTTACAGGGTGATATTAAGTAAACCTTTTAGGTCAGTTTTCTATATATGATTCAATTTTAAAAGTCATAAAAATTTAAGTATACATTTTACTAAAGCATGGTGTTATTAAACCTTTCTCAACTTTCATTTTACTATAAAACCAAAAAAACACTTTCACTTACAATTTAAAATTTTGTTTTTGTCGTTTCTGCTTCTTCACTGTCCCATTTTACTGAGGGGAGGAAGTTGGAGTCGAATTACATTTCCACATGCTCAAGACTAGCAGAGATGGTAAACTTTGCCATACTCGACTGTCGTTTCTGTCTTGTAACTTCATGTTTTTGCTTATTATTATTCTTTTAAATTGGCCTTTTTAATTTAGATATATATTTTTATTTTCCTTTTTGATTTGGTGGGATACGAAACTGGAGAGGACTGTGCAATATTTAATTTCAATACGGAAAATTTGAAATACCAAATGGTGAACTGAAATGATTAAATACCCTTTTTATCTTATCATATATATTTGGCATGAAACTCAATAAAACAAAAAAAAATCCAAAATCTATGATCTAGTCATCAAATTGCTGATAGCTAAAATCATTTTAGAACTGTCATTTCAGATCGTATATTAAAATAGTAAAATCTAGATCATCAAAATCATTTTTCACCTTTTTAAATATCAAAAAGTTTATTTCTCCCAAAATTGTCTCACCTAGTTAAATTCTTTTTTTTTACATCTACTAACTCCTTAAAATGAACCATTCACCCAAATTCTCCTTAATGATTAAGCATCATAATCACACAATCACTTTGCCTTATCCCCCACCACTTCCACATTGTGTATGGAATAGTGAGGACCAGCGATGTAATAAAATTAGGTTTTCAGATTCAAAATTTGAAATAAAATTATTTTCAAAAGTAGGTCTAAATTATTTCTTAATAAAACAACTGTTTAATATAATCTTACAATTTTAAATTTCTTACGAATTTTAGAGTTTAAATTTAAAAAAACATATCAACGCTAAATATATATCATGATAATAATGATCATTATTTTATAGATCAACATGTATAAATCACTTGCGACAATCACTTCATTTTTATTTGAAGGGTTATTACTAGCAACGACAGTAAATAGTCATCATATACTAGAGAAGACAAGGAATGTTAATATTTTTTTTCAGAAGCTAGACCTAGACTAAAACTAAAACTATCAATCTATATAGTCGCCTCTTTTATCATTATAACCAGCGGCGAATCTAGTAAGGGAGATGGGGTGTCGCTTGACACCCTTTAACCAGTGGCGAATCTATGTAAATATAACTAAAGCTTTAAAAAAATCACTAGCATTAATGGAAAAATGTGCTTATTGAACCTATAAATCCAGATTAAATTCTCTTTACGATTTCTTTGGTATATTATTTCTCTAAAATTATTATTTTAACCGGGGTTTAAATAGCTTCCGGGCTCGCCACTGATTATAACTAATCTTAGCCTGTTCAAATAAACTTATTTTATTTGTCACATTCTCCAACGATTTTTTTGTGCATTCTCTTATGACATCTGGAGTTAATACATAAGAGATCATCAATTATCTTTTTGACTTTATTTGTCGGTGTGTGTGGACATTAGACATAAAGCATTAGAAACGAGCACGTGAACTCAATTTTCTGTTATCTTTGCTTTTGACACGTGGATTTCCCTTGATGTTTCTGTGATTTTGCAACCACTAACCCACATACGCGATACGGGCAAAGTCGCCGCCGTGACGACAACGATCTCTTTCTCTCAAGAATATTCTGATCACTATGGCTAATTAGTTTTTAGTTTTGAATCTTAAAACTAGAGTTTAAAGTTAATGAAAATGGATTAGTAAAACTAAATCACCTAGTTAATTAAACAATCAGGTGCATTTAACTATTGTTGTACAAATTCAATAAATTCAAAAAGTTATACACTTAAAACGGGAAAAAATAAACAATGTTTTGTTTCAAAATAAAAAACATTAAAATGAATATTTTACTAAGTAAATGGTTTTTTTTCTTCTTCTCTGTGAGATCACGAGTGTTTTTGTTATTTTAAACCACACCAAAAAGTAATTAATTTGTAGTATCTGGTGGGGTTTTGTAAATTAACCTGCTGCTTAATTATTGGTGTACAAAAAATTGTTTATTTTGTATGTTTTACCGGATGAAAAGACATTAGGTAAAACAGTTTACAACTGCAACTATACATTACACCTAGGATCAAAATGTGAAGTAATAGTAAAAACAATAGTAGCAATTAGTCACATCAACAATTTCTGTAAAAAATATTAGATTTTCAAAAATAAGTAGAGGGGATTCTCATTTTTCATTTGAAATCTTCTAGTTCACGCCTTCACGGTGCTGGAATTTTCATTCAAATTTCATTAATGCATTTTCTATGTAGTTGTCTTGTTAAATACAGTTAATCTTGTCACTTGAAAAAATTATCTTATATATTTTATTTACAAAACCGAAAAATCTGTTTTAAATTGGAGATATAAAATCATAACCCATAGAAATATGTCTCTACACGGTGCAAAACTAGATGACAGGCTTAATAAAGTTTACCTTTCAGCGAAATTTTGTAATGGAAATTTTGTTATAGAAATTAGTAATCGTTAATATGAAACCAATTATTAATCACTAACGGTTCATTTTTGAATATTTTTATCAGAATTCTTATTGCGGCAAAGGCATTTAATTGGCTAACGTCACTGTCGATTGTAAGTACGTGAGCTAGATACTAGATAGTATAGACGTTGACTATATATGAACTAGGTGTTACGAATCCAAACCATATAATGTTATGCTATTATTATTTTAATCCACAAGTTACATCCCTAATGATGGATCAAGGCTAGATAGAGAAACAGACTTATTCATGTGGATGATCAAACATTTGACCCGCCAAGCACTTTAAACAGTTAATCAGAAGTTAATTTTTTTTTTTTACTAATTTACACAAGGGGAGCAATTTAACGGCGTTATACACCGTCACTGGCGGCCAACGGTTATTAAGACATCAACGTCCGCAAAACGACATAACGGCGTCATCAGCCAATAACTCCTCCGACATATGTAAGTTTTTGGCAGAACCGTTTCCATAACACAACATACTCTCTATCGACTTTATATAGAGAGAGAAAAGATACAAAGGTTTTGCTCGAAAGAAAGAAACTTGCGGTACACACACATAAACAATCGTTGTCAGCTTCTTCTTTCTCTCCCAAAAATCCAATCTTTTTGTTTTTGTTCTTCACTTTCATCAAATCCTCTGTTCACCAAACAAAATCTTCGTTCCTCAAAAAAACAATCTTCAAGAAATGGGCAAGAAAGATGAGAAAGTCGAAGCTGTTCTTCATTTACTCAGGAAACAATCTCCACTCACTCTTAAACAAGTAAGTTCTTGATAAAAACATCTGCATGTTTTTATCCATGATTAAAGCTTCGATCTTTATATGTGTTTTTTTCTTTTTTCACGAGCAGGAGAAGTTCTGTAACAGAGAGTGTGTGGAGAGGTTCTTGAAGGGGAAAGGAGAAAATGTGAAAAAAGCTGCGAAGCAATTAATTTCATGCCTTTCTTGGAGACAAAACATCGCTATTGGTAAATATATATTTTCGTTTTGTTACATCGAACACTTTTTCTTAAAGCTTTTTTTGTTTTTTTTTTATGTGTTAAAGAGCGTTTGGGGGCAGAGGAATTCTCGACGGAGCTTGCCGACGGTGTAGCTTACATCGCCGGCCACGACGGAGAATCCAGACCCGTTATCGTAATTTTCTTCATAACCCATTTCATCTAAAAATAATATTAAATGTTACTTTTTTAATGATTAAAAAGTGAGGTTTGGTTTACAGATTTTCCGTTTCAAGCATGATTATCAGAAGTTGCGTACCCAGAAACAGTAAGTTCTTTTTATAATTAATTAAAAATTAATCCATCGTATTGATTGATATTCGTCAAAAAGATGATTTTTTTGTTTCTTCTTATATTTATTTTGTGAAGATTTACGCGTTTGGTGGCGTTCACGATGGAGACTGCGATCTCGAGCATGTCCAGAAACGCGGAACAGAGCGTTGTCCTTCTCTTCGATGCAAGTAAGCGTTAGTAAGAGTAGTTTGAAATTACATTTTTGTCCCTAGAAACCTTCCAAATCTCCGTGAGTGGATTCTGTACAAATCCGTAATTTTCGTGGCCGTATTTTTGGGTTTTGTTTGGTTTCTTGGTTTTCTTATTTTGGATCGAGCCGTGTCGGGGACCGGATTTTCGGACATGTATGCAATTAATTCCATGTCCGAATTGTCTCTTTAATGTGTCAACGTCAACTAAGCGTGTGCAAATTACGGCTAATCTTAAAATTTCTTCACCGTAATTCCAATAATTAAGTTTTAAGTTTTTCGATCTTCAACAAAAAAAAAAATAGTTGAAAACTCTTCTTCTATTTTATTTTTGAGTAATTTACGCAGCCAATATTACAATTGTATATTTATGTGTTATATATAGTAGTTTTTACATATACAAAATTATTGCTTTGTAACTACATCTGAGTATGACTCATTCTAATTATAAAAGATCATATAGTAAATGTTCCCATGTTTAGTTAAGACTTATTGAGGTAGTGTATTATTTTGATGATTGGCGTACTTTTTTTATTTTGAAATTTAAATGCAATGTATATATTATATACCTTAGTTTACAAAGATCAATATTTTTACCATATTCGTTTTATAAAGCTAATTATTTTTTGTATCACGCTTTCAAAGATTTATGCTTTTTTCATTCTTTTGAAGGAAAATGAAGTACAATTATTCTCTGGCAAAATACATCTTTAAACTTTGTTACACAATTAATTATTAGTCCCACTTGATTAATATTCTCTTTGTTTTTTTTTTTGGTTAATACAGGCTTTTTCAGATCATCCTCTGCATTTGCAAATTTGCTTTTGGCGACCCTAAAAATCATCGCAGATAATTACCCATGCCGACTTTACAAGGCCTTTATCATCGACACTCCCTCTTTTTTCTCTTACATTTGGAAGGTAAATAAATAAATAATAATAATATCCTAAAATTAAACTCATTTAATATATTATAATCCTTGATTAGTAGTGATTATATGGATAAAAACTCGTTCGTACTGAATTTAACAGGGTGTTCGTCCTTTCGTGGAGCTATCAACGGTCACAGTGTTAGTCTCGTCGCTAGACTACGACGAACAGCTCGATTTTAGCCACGTGTCATCGTCATCAAATCCGAGATCCGCATCTCTACGTTTGGACGCATCGTCGATAAAATCAACGGCCACGATTGGTTCAGCTTCCTCAAGATTCGCCTTCACCGTATCTCAGAACTCCTTGAAGCCGTGGTACCTTTCCTTCACCGACACACCATCTCCTTTCAACGCCGCCGCCGCCTCCACCGCCTCGAAAGTTTCTCCGATCAGCGCGCGGTCGCTTTCTTTCGCTTCTCAGGCGGGACGAGGTTTCAGAGACCCGAGACCAGCCGCATGCAGAAAGAGTCTTTTCCCATCGACGCCGTTGCCGGAGAAGACGAAAACGATTTCTTACCGGAAAACTCCGCGTCCGTCGTTTTTTCAGTCGCCGGCGATGTTTTTCCGCGGGGAGAAAAATATCGGCGGAGGAGGAGGCGAGAAGTCGTCACGTGAAGCGTTCGTACCGTATCTGAAGTTTTACCGGAGACCGTACGATGAGACGGCCTATAGGTCTAAGCTGCGGGGTCCACGTGGATTTGTGTCAGTCGTGTCTTCGCACAGAAGATGTCGCCACGTGTCTTTTTCTCAACGGTTCTAGCTATGACGTTAAAAAGACGAGATTGGGGAGGAACGAGTATATAATAATTAGAAGATATTATAACATTGATCTGTTCCGAAATACTCTTTTTATAGACTTAGCAATCTATTATGGTAATCTTACCCAATGAGATTTTTTTTTCCTAATTATATTTATTTTCTCTTCCAAAATATATCTTTTCACGTATTTAATATGAGTAAGCTAATTAGGAAGTAGTATTAGAAACGAAGCTCTTATCAAAATATATGATGGTGATTAAAAACATTTTATCGAATTTAATGAAACTAAGCTAAGAAACATTAGACCTTGTTCTACCCTAAGAAATTGCAAATGACATATCAACATCTTGTTTAGTCCATTTATACGACTTGATAGGCAATTGTTACTAATTTGATATACCGTTGGAAATTCGCAAATTACAACATTAGATTGAAAAAAAGTCATTGGAGGCAAATCTCTCTAACCTACGCACATCGCCGCATGAATCATACAGAGTTACACAAATTTTTCTTGTTAACGAGTAATTTTCTTGAATACTTGATCATACAATTACGTCAATGATGCATATTTGAATACACTAATTATCGACCGATTAAGAGACATACGAAAGCTATTTATTTCAATCTTATTGACTTGATTTTGACAAGGCGATTTTTATGTAGAGAGAGGAAAAACAAAATAAAAAAGGGCCACCCTTTTGTGGAGATCAAATTCTGGTCCCAAGGATCATTAACTTCATGTAGAATCCCAACTTGAACAAACAAAACCTAAAAATGCACGTGCGAGCGACGTTTGTATGAATTCGAAGCCAATTGTTTTGATTTAAGACAGCGTGGTCGTGACGTTGAACAATTGATCGAACATTATTAATATGGTCTTTTGTGAAAAAATTAACTAGAATCATGCATATTAAAATTATGAGTGTTGTTCGTGAGTTAAATGCACCTTGCATTAGTTGATAATTTAATATGCTTCCAATCAATGACATTGAAATGAATACTAAGTATTCAAAGTTTCAAACATTCAATAATGTTCTTTAATTATTGTCTTCTTTTTTTTTTTTGTTAAAACTAATCATTGTCTTATTACCTGGATGGTAAATGCATCTTGTTCTTTCAAGGTTTAGTACTCGTCTCGTAGGTTAAAGAATAATGGGATACAACTTTGAACAAAAATGACAGAATCATAGAAGTCTTTGAAACCTGATCACAAGCATTACGATTAGCTTGTAATTTGTATACTAGTTAGGAATGTGGAAACCATCCATGCAAGTGGGTAACTAGTCTAAGGCAATTAAAACGATATTTTCTACGAAAGTAGTTTCGTTTAAATACATTTTGAATGCTTATTAGAGGTTTCATTTCATGGGCCGTAAACGAAACCCAGCTTTTGGTCTACAATTGTTTATTGAATTGTACAGTTGTCATGTCAGATTTCAAATGCGATTAAAAATGATTACTAAGAACTGCTTTTTTTTTATGCACTGCCTTATAATGGTCCTCTTCGTTTGATGTTCTTTCCTCGAAAATAAAAACTTTATCAACTTTAATTAATAGAGATTCGTAAATATAGCTTTTACTATATCTTATCGACTTATCCTGTGAGATTTTATTCTGTGATGATATTACTACATGAAAACACTTTAGCTTTTGTTTCTTTTTTTTGTATAAAATTTTATAATTATATTATACCGTGACATTAAAATTTTTTTGATATATGTCAACGAATCCTGCATTAACCAACTAGCACACAAAACATATCAAAATCGACATCAACATAGTTCGAGAAAAACCTAGGATAATTAATATGCAAATAATTTTACATAGTGGTGGAAAGTTAGGAAAATCAAGAAGGAAATATACTTTACTTTGAGCGACCAGGTGAATAGAATTAAATGGATAATAACATCAAATCAGTAAACACACAAATCCAAAAAACAAAAAAAAAATGACTCAAAATGATTAATCACATAATTGTGGATTAAAGAAAAAAACGAAAGAAAGAAGAGTATCTCTAGAGTCTCTAGATTGAGACACTGTTAGGGATCCCTTTCCCAGTAAGCCCACCTTCTCTCGTATAATCCGTAGTATTCGGGTACAACAAAGTGTACGGTATGTTAACCGGTCCGGTCCGGTTCTTGAACCTCTTGTCATTGTTTCTCCGTATGATATTGTTATCTATCAGCTCCAAACTCTTGCCAAACCGCTTGAAAGCCTCCAAAGGCTCATCATCCGCCGTCCAATTCGGCGAATCTCTCTGCCCTAAGTAAATCTCGTCCGTTGAATGCATAGACAAGATCTCTATGATGGAGATCCCAAGCAGAGTCTGTAACTGCGGCGTGATCGTCTTCAAGAACGCCACGTCCTCGTTTTCCGCCAGCTCGGTGTACTCTTCCGTACCCGGTTCAGGCATAAACCGGCGGCTGACGGTAGGACGGTTAGGGAGAAACCCGGCGTAAGGGTATTGCCCGAAATTGACTGCTGCGTGGAGAGCAGAGGCGATCCAAATGATGATGGTGCAGGTTTCGATGAGGTCGTCGCGTGTTTGCATCAACGGCCACCACGACTCGGGCTGTTTGTCGCCGTGTCCTTCGGTTCGAAGCTCGGTCCACCATGATTGGATCTCTGGATCGATTTGGACGGTTTTGTCATTCTTGTAGTAGAACGAGCAGTACTCTGTTACCCACGTCTTGATCGCCGACCAGATCTCTAAACCGTCGACCGCGAACGGGTAATCCTCGATCAGAAGCTTAACGCCGTTATCGCTGCTCGGATCTTCAACGGCAACTCCTCTGAGAAAACAGAGGAAACTTAAGGTTACTTGTTCCACAAGGTAACTTGCGTCTCAAGAATTAAAGAAAGAGACTTGATATGTATTACCGTTTGAGGAGATCTTTGGGGAGAGCCTGATCGGTGAAAACCCAACTCTTGTAAATTGAAGAAGACATTTCCATGGCGTATCGACTCGGGAACACCGTTCTCTCCAGAACTCCGTCCGAGTTTATGAGGACATGTCGCGCCAATGCGTTGATGTTCATCGTGTCACGGAAATGAGAATGAAGAAGCTTATAGATCGGATGGACCACACTGAGTTGCCTATTCGACGCGATTATGAACGGTTCAATCACCGCATGCGTCTGCAACCTGCAAAAAACCGAAAAACGACCGGTTACTTAAAACCAAAATCAAGTCTCGGTTCATAATTAAACCAGACGCTAGCTGTTTCACAATGTCACCATCTCTTCTTACCAGTGGCTTATAAGCTGGTGATAACCGGAATCATTAACCGCCGCGTAAGCCTTAGCAAGCTGCCAAACAGATCCCTCGACGCCTTTCTCTGATGGTGTGAAAATTTTGCTCACCGATCCGTGTGATTCGCCTTGTGCGTGCGGAAGACTCAGCTCTATCGCTAGAGGCTTCAGCGTTCCGTCTTCTTGAAGCAACAGAAAGGTTCGAGTCGCATAGGTTTTAGTGTTTGTTGAGTTTATCCGTGTTAAGTAAGGCATCAACGCGTCGTGGTGATCCAATATGAATAGCTTGTTCTGTTCCAAAGCCTTTTTATATAACACAAGACGAAAACAAAAACAATAGCTGTTAACTACCAAAGAGGCTATGATATAACGATGAAACTGTTACTTGTTAAACAAGAAGGGTATATCATACTTACTTCTTGGACATTGAGACCGTTCATGTGTGGTTCTATGTGTTCTTCTCGTACGGAACTGTGTTGGTTTCCATACTTTGCAGAGTCTAGATTGCTTTTCGGAGGAAATTCCTGCAATTTGTTATTTTTGTATATTCACATTATTACAAATCATAGATAATTTCGACCATTTTAAAACAATTGAAAAAAAAAACTGAATGATTTGATGAAATTAACAAACCTGGAGACGACTAATCACCACCGGATTGAGCCCGGCAAGCATTTCCCTGGCAAACTCTTCGTCTGTCCTCCAAGCCGATCTACTCTCTGCAACAATATACGACCATCTATGTCAAAATCTACATGAAGTTTCGGTCGGAATCGAATCTTTTCAACTGGTTTATAGAGACTATTTAAGGTTACCTTTGAGGACGTCAGGTAAAGGAAACTTCAAGAACCGTTCTCCATCGTTGCGAACGAGCTCTCTGAACATCTCCCATGGGATAACATCACGGAGCTTAGCAATGGTGTGGCCATTGGCTAGCTTAATACTACCGTCATAGAGGTGAAAAACGTCATCGAACGAGTCGAACTCGTTGATGGTCTTGTCGCAAACAGAGGCTATCTCAGGGACAAGCACTTGAGTCACCGATTTGAGCGCGTAAGCTAGGAAGTCAGAGAACTTCACATGGCTAAACCGCTCGTCCCTTGGCACATATATGTTCAGGTTTAGTAACGCCAGCCTGCTCTCCGACTTAGGATCTAATTTAAAAAAAACGGTGACGTTTAGGTCAAGTAACCATTGAGTCTTGCAATGTAGTAAGTTATATGAGTCTGAAAATTGACTTGACTAACCGGTTTTGGTGGGTTTACGGCCGGTTTTACTACGGCGGGGGTAAGGGAACTCAGGTGAACCGCCTAGAACCGGACGGGCTGAGTCGGGACCTTTGTCCGGAGCACCTAAGTCGTTGTAATAAGCGTAGTCATAAACTCTGTCCCATTCTTTGAGTTCTCCTCCTTTCTCATTGCCTCTCAGATTATTTAGCTCTTCTTCCCTTAGCTCTTTGACTAGCTTCGGTGTTTCACTTGGAAGATATGCCTTTTTTTATTTATATAAAACAATGAAAAAACAATGAAGTTGGTAAATTATCTACGTTTATACACTGACTAATCAATGGTTGCAATTGACTAATCCAGGGCATATATGCTTTTTGAGTTTTTGACTCTTAACAGACGGTCCTACCTAATGTATAGTGTGATAAAGTAAAAGGTTGTTATTAAAGAATGTCAATAACTTTAATAGTTGTCCTTATCAAGTTATAAAATATTCTATTAATTAGAAAAAACAATTGGAAAAAAAAGGGTATGATATGACAGACGAATCACGGGAGCATTGTAGTGTGGTGGTTTCACCTTAGCTGCTCAATGTAAAAAAAAACAAACAAACAAATTGTGACACAATAATAACATTAGTACGATGTAAAAACAAAAAAAAACAAATTGTGACACAATAATAACACAAGTACGATGTCAAAAAAAAAAAAAAAAAACATTAGTACAAACTATGCTATGGTTGAATTATATCATCACCGGATGGAGATGAGGGATTATTTGATTCATAATGAAATAGTTATACATAAGAATGTGTATATAATTAATATTTAAAATGTTTCATATTTTTGTGTATTTGGCAATAGGCACCATTTGCTAATAATTAATATAGACTTAGAAAACTAACACACGAAATGCGAATAGTTTGACTGTTCTACATGCAGCAATCGTGAATCAACTATGAACAATACCCTTCTATTTTAGTTTCGCAAGATGGTTATATATAATTACTTTCGTAATATGTATACGTACGTATACTAAATAAAAATAGGTATAGACCATATTTATGTCTTTGTTTCTTTTGCTTTTACGTTTACGTTTGTTTGTTTGTTTTTTTCAAACTAATAATTAATTTACCCAGGTGTAAAGCATATCCAAAGAAAGGGCAGAAATTTTATACAGGGAGCTAATTTTCCTTTTTACAATACCACCAGTGGCGAGTCTAGTACACTTGACCCTTTAAATATTGATAAATTATGTAAATGTAACTAAAATCTTAAAAAAAATCCCTACCATTAATAGAAAAAAGTGCTTATTGAACCCACAAACCCAAATTAGATTCTTTCTATGACCTCTTTGATATATATATATTTTTAAAATTGTTATTTTGACCCCGGTTAAAATAGTTTCTGTACTCGCTACTAAATACCACAAAAACAAGTTTTACTTTTCAAATATACTACTATTTTGGAAAGTTTTCTCGTAATTATGCTGTTGAGTGTTGAGAAAACAAAACAATTTCTAGAATCATGTTTGGTTACTTATGTTTCTCGTAAGGATTTTGAATATTGGTAAGCAAAAATGCAACATCATCAATCCTATTCCTTTCAATCACTTCATATCGAGTCGTGGAAGAAAAACCAAAAGCGACTACTTCAAAGTTCAAACTGTTGGATTGTAAATTTTTGTTTATCAAAAAAAAAAAAAGTACTTCAAATTGTTGGATAGCTTCTTATATCTCTCGTAATGACGGAAGAAAACGATATTTTTTTGTTTATATCAAAGTAGGAAATTAACCAAACATATTCATCATATATTAGCAAAACACTAATTTTGAAGGAAAGAGAATCCAATATAATAATGTTATAAAACAATCAATAAGTATAAATTAATTCACGATAAAGTTAGAAGAAAGCAAAAAAAAAAAAAAGGAAATTGGACACCGCTGACCAAAGCCCATGTCTAACAGCATAAGAAGAATACAAGAGAAAAAAATCGATCGAGAGAACCTTACTAAAGGATTTGAATTTAATTTTCTATTTATAATAACAAAAAAAAATGGATTTAAAAGTGTTACCAAAAAGTTGCGATACGATTTATATCGTTTTAAAAGTTACCAATCATAAAAGTTGTACAGAAAGACGTTACTAACATACTACATTTAGTTTTTTTTACCGTTTTTGTTTACAACTTTTTTTTACGACTTTTAACTATTTCATAAGCATTTATCAACTTCAGCTTACCGTTAAAAAATCCAGTTTACCGCTAAAAATTTCATACCATTTTAAGTTATAATCAGACCCAATAAATAAATATACAAGATTTTGTTTCAAATATATTATAGTAAATTTCCCTGATTTTCATCCAAAAAATCTAATCTTGGTTAATCTCCAGAGTGTTCCAAAAGATATCAATAAAATATTAAACAATGTATTGCAAGATAATACTACAACTAAAAAAAAGTTTTTTTTAATTTAAAAAACAACTTTTTGATTATTTTTATTTAAGAAAATCATATCTGACAGTCTGCTCTGAACTAGTCAAGGAGATGATAACATCAATTGTCGTCAATAAGCAAGAATTACCAGATCCCTACTTTTGTGTAATCAATGCTTAAACCGACGGTTATACCACTAATCAACCCTTTGAAATACAACTATTTATAAGCATATCATGAAATACAATGGCCACTGTCATCAAATTACATAAAACAAGCTTGAAAAGTAAAATAAAACTACATATAGCAAGCTAATTCTTATTTGATTGGATATAAAGTTGGAAATTTAGTAGGAGAGGAATGATTAAGAAAAGAGGAGGTATCTACACCGTCCAAATTATGGTTTTTAATTTCCTTCTTAATTGGACATACTCTTCTTTTTCTTGCTAACTGCGTTTGGAATCAAGACACACACAACACGTTTGAAAAGTCCAATATATAAATAAAGAAAATCCAAAAAAGAAATTAAGCAGAATTTCTTGCAAGAAAGCTAATAGTAATGGTACTAATGGATAACATCATTGAAAAGACACGAAAGGAATATTGGCTTTGATTATCGTGCAACTTTTAGGTGCTCTCTCTTAATCCATTGCATTGAGATTAAATGAAATAAATTTAAAATCAAGTGAAATGTGAATCACATGTTTTCTTATATAGACATCGGTGGTTTGGAATTAGTTGTGTGCACTGTGCAGTAGGTAGTTTCTTTGGGTGTTTGTCTCCTGTGTAAATTATTTACTTATCGATTCAAATGTGGTTTCAATAGTTGCTTTACAATTTGTAACTTACAAAACATATGCTAAATATCGCAAAACATTTCTAGGCAACTATTGCAATGTATACATGGACTCGAATGAAGATATTTTTGTCTTTTCCATTTTTTGAATTAAGTTTGATTGTTATGAATCCATACAAACTATTAAGTACTTTTTACAAATAGTGCTATTTTGTATTTGCAATGCAAAATTTTAAACAAAAATTTAGTTTTAATTTTGTTATTTTAATGTATTAATTATTAGTATTTATATGTTTAATGACTAATTGGATATTTATATATTTTTTTAAATACTAAATATGACTTTTCTTTGGATTTTGTTGTTTCTTTTATTAATTAGAAAAGGACATATAACCAATTTACAATTTAACCAAGTCAGATAAAAAATCATAAAATTGAATTATCTTGAAGAACAATTTTTTTTTTTTATCATCAATCATTTGTTTTTTATGTACCATATGTCCATTCAACGATCTGGGATCTATTAATCCATTCTCAACCAAACACGATGATACTTTAGTAGATTTCATTTGATTGGGTTATGTTTGACCCAAACCCACACGTTACGTATAGTAAAACTCCGTTTGTTTTGGGTCGAATTTAGCCAAATATGTTTCCTCACAATGCCCATATCGAATTCGACCCGACCTAATATTCCAATATTCGGATTTCTATTGAAAAGAATCAAATGAAAGACTATGATGGGTTTTCCTAATTATGATTTTTTTTGCAGCTCTGCCTGAGAATCTAAAAGCCATATGAGGAAAAATATCTCTCAACCACAACATTCTATGTTTCTTTTGCAGCTATGCGTTGAGAAACATGGAACTGAGAGATAGAGATAGAAGCATGAATCTTAAAGCTAATTAACAACACAAGCACAACCCTTCACTACATTGAAGCTTCTTTGTTTCTAGCTATTTCAGTCGAGTTAATCTTATTATATTTCAATGTATAGCAAGCTAAAGTTAATGTATGCTTTTGAATATAATTAGATTGAAGAATTGAGTGATGATGGTCTGTTTTCCCGGATCTGAGGAGTCTCTAGTAAATACTATTACTAATATAACAAATGCAGAAGATAATAAACAAAAATGCGCTCTCTTCAACTGTTTCTCTTTCAGGAGTTTGGAATCACACAAGACAGGACTGAAATAGAAACTAGAATAAACGCACTCGGTACTACTATTTCAGTATTTAGGTTTTTAGTTAAACAAATGTGTGGTAGTAGAAAAACTATATTATTGCAATCACTGAAGCAAATTGAAATTTGATTGTAAATATAATAACCTTGGAGATTGACCTATTGAGGAGGAATACGCGAGGGACAATTGTCTGTTCTCCTACTAAAACAAAATTGTCTTTTCTTAAAACAGGTTGAAAAATAAATCCATGTTACTGTGTTTTTGGAAAAGGTAAAAAAGAGCCTTCTCATTATTTGTCTTTTTGTTTTTACATTGATAATCTCTTTACACTAATAATCTTTAGAAAAAATCAATGCTAATTTTCAGTATATGGAAATTTCAAAACTCCAAACTTACCACCTAACATCTTTACATTTTGTAAATCCACCACCAAGGAAGTTGTTTTTTCACAGAACTTGATTATTTGTTAAAAGCAAAATAAATCATTGTTTTTCTTTGGTAGTAGCAAAAATTATTACTGCCATTGGCATCATATAAAGATTTTTTTTTTCATATTGGAGATATTTTGTGTGAAAAAATATACATTAAAAATATAGGTATATTCGGTATACTGTAAACTGGGCCAGAAACCACGAGGCAAATATTAGTTAAGTGTGAGCCCACAAAGTTTAATAGTGGACCGCTGGCTCATTTGGAGTTTGCCAAGTGGGTCCCTTATTGTTTCGAGATCTCGAAGTTGAACCCCATACGTTTTAATTATTAGCTTACGGGACCCACTGATTTTGTGACTCCTTCTCGTAAGAGTCCAAAATAAACTAAAGGAGAAAACATTAAGGATCAAAAGAAAAGAAAAACAACAAAAAGAGAAAAAGTAAAGGAGAAAAATAGTTGTAAAATTTGACTATACGAGTATATTGAGAGCAGATAATCCAAATTCTTATGATAGTTAAAGAGAAAAGTAATGATTGGTTGCGTTAGAACATTTCTAATAATTATATCTAGGTTACATCAGTCATTTAATAATTTAATATAAAATTGAAACCCACGGAAAATACATAATTAATTTTATTCGGTGTTTTCAAAACGTTTGCATGTATTTAGTATTAAATTTGATAAATCACTTATATGAGATACAATCATATAAATCATCGTACAACACCCGAAGAAATCAAATCCCAATTGGTGTTGTCTTTTGCTTGGCTAAAATTGCCACTCTTCTTCACATTAAACTTGCCTAATTTTATAATACCAACTTCTTCAAAACTCCAATACTTCGTTATGAGTGTTAGATTTCCAGCCATCGGTAATTTTTGTTTGTAAAGAAACGGACAAAAAGAAAAAGGAAAACTGAAAAAGAAAATATTGCAAATAGCGACATGGGTCAAAATAAAATAAAACTAAAACAAATAAATTTCAGAGGTGCTAATTTGGCAATTGGCTTTTTTTTTAGAAAGTTTTGTACCGCGTGGGGCCTTTTACTTCCACCCATTTCCATCTGTATTCCATTTTCATATTTACATTGACAAATCCTTTTTTTTTCTTCTTCCGACTGAAGAATATTCATCATCAATACTGTTTTATATTATTTCTTTCATATAAAATCCACTAAAACTCTTAATTACATAATCCACCAAGTGCTAATGTTAGTCCAACGAAACAGGCCAACACAAGAATATCACAGTATACACACACGTTCGCAGGCTCTTGTTATATTTTTCCTAACTAAAATCACCACTCAAACCTCCTCGAGAAGAATGAATAAATCTTTTTTAAAATTAGAGAATAACTTCCAGTGGTTTTCCTAATTTTTGTTGGAATTGCAACCGTAGGGGGTTCCTCACAGAATAATATAAACACTAATTGTACACAATGCTTTTAAAAAAGCACTTTCCCAGCTCCAAAAAAAATATGTCATTCTTTGCGAGTGTTGTGTTCCGTTTGCTTCTTTCTTCTTCCGACTCCAAAGTCATCCGCTTTCGTCTCGCCAGCACAAGCTATAAACCGGGAACTTCCCAACCATTTCAGAGTCTTTTTTTTAAGTTAACAAAATGGGTCTTTATGGGTCTTTTCACTCACCCGCTTGTTGCTTCTGATCTACAGGCTTAACCTGAACCGCAGAGGGAGGAACCGCGTGAACATCAGGGAATCCTGGAGGCCCCCGCTGATGTTGCTGCGTCTTCCCCATACCACCACCACCTCCTCCTCCTCCTTTCATGTTATTTGCAGCAGCCGCAGCTGCAGCGATGGCTTTCGCTGGATCTGAAGTGGCCGTGATGGTTCCCGTGGTGCAGCCGGAGAGGGTGACTTGAGGACCCGTGCCGAAAGCAGCACCTGACTGTTGCTGGTGTCTTTGAATGTAATAACCACCAGAAGGAGACATTGTGATCTGCTGCTGCGGATGTTGATGTTGATGTTGATGTTGATGTTGAGATTGCATGTAAGGATTAGAAAAGAAGAGCTGGGCCTGCGGCTGCAACCCATGCTTTGCCAACTGTTGCTGTTGCTGTTGTTGGGACTTGGATACAGAGCTCGTGGTGGGGTTTCCGAGAACAGAAGGACCGTTGTTCCTTCCACCGGCGGAAGAAGCTGCGGATGCAGGCTGCAAGTTCTTGGACGGCTGAGATGATGAGTGAGTAGTAGAGGAAGCTTGTCCACCTTTGTTCACCGCTGAGGAAGCGGAAGCAGTTGTTCTTGGGCTTCCGCCTGCGTTTTTGGAGACGGAAGACGTAGAAGGTGACCCAACTAACATCGGTGGAGACGGAGACTGGTTGTTGGTACCTCCTTGCATCTGCTGCATTGGTGAACCAGATGACATGGACTTCGAGTTTGCTGCAAAAGATATCTGCGATTGCTGGGGACGGCTTTGCTGTTTGTGCGATACGTTTCTTAGGGACGATGCAGCAGAAACAGATGATGATGGCGACAGCATGGAAGGAGACTGAGCTTGGGAAGTGTTCGTTGTCCTGGGCGAATTGTTTTTCCACTGAGGAGACTGCCCCTGACTGCTGCTTGACTGGACAAGGTTTTGAGGGAACCCTGAATTGGGATTTTGAAACTTAGCGGCTCCCGCGGGTGATACGGTGATATTGTGATCAGCGAAACCACTCACGTTACTCGCCACGGGCCCTTTGGTCCTAGCAGCAGAAGCAGCGACTGAAGTGGCATACCGCTGTTGCTTCTGGAGATACATGGTGGAATAAGGTTGCTGCGATTGATTCCGTTGCATATGCTGCTGCTGCTGCTGTTGCATATGCTGCTGCTGTTGCATATGTTGCTGCTGTTGTGACGTCGGCATAGAACTGGAACTCTGTGGCAGAGCAGCACCAAGGTTGAGCAAACGGGATGTATCAACGATGCTACCACTCGTTACAGCAGAAACAGATGCATCAGCTAAGTCGTGTTTGTTAGAGAAAGCAATAGACTGCCCACCATTCACACCACTAGTTTTCCCGTTCGCTCCTCCTCCCGTCTTCCTTTGTTCTTCCATCGTATTTGCAGTAGCAGTAGACCCAGACTTTCCATCATCCGAAGGAGCACTGTAGTTCATTTTCTGTTGGGCTGCTTGAGCAGCAACATTCGCCGCCATCATTTGATAACCTTGCCTTGCAGCTTCCGGAATGCTGTGAAACATAGCGTGATTCGGAGCAATAGATGACATGTTCAGGGAAGGAGCATTATTAGCCCCGTTGAATGTCGCAAAGGTCATAGCATAGCCCTGGGATTGAAACGATTCCACACCAGCCTTTGAAACCTGCTGCTGTGACTTCTTTTCACCATGATTGCTAGAAGGTACGACCACTCCACCACCTGGGGCTGCTGAACTCATCAAACCCAAGTTGGTTGGTTGCATCTGATGCATACCATAGTTCTGGCCATAGGCAACATTGGAACGAGAAGCCCGGCTATCAGCGGTCGAGGGGCTATCTTCTCCTACAGTCTCACTATGTTGAGTCGCATTTTCTCTAGGTTGCTGCCTCTGCTGGAAACTCAAAGGCTGGGATTGGACTTTATGAGATGGAAATCCTTGGGAATTCCCGTGATTAATCGGTGGCCTCAGCTGTTGGTTCTGCAGATGCTTCTGTGCTGCAGAGGAACCAGTGGAAACACTTCCATTCTGGTTGCTTGGAGCATGGCTCTGGAGCATTTGACCAGCTTGCTGCTGCTGCAGTGGCTGTTGCTGCTGCTGCTTCTGTGGCTGAAGATGTGTTGGCTGGATCATTTGGGAAGAATAGAACGAACCATTAAAAAATGGTATTGGCTGCCCAGGAGCTCCTCTATAAGCAGGTGGTGCACCAACATGTGCTGGGACTGGAAAAGGATAGCCATTATTCTGCAAGATGGCCAGGTAATGCGTTTCATTGCCTGGCATGCCCGGATAACTGAAGGTCATTGTTGGGGCCCCAGCTGGAGTAGCTGATGCAGAACCATTCATGGAGTTAGAAGAAGCTGTCCCACCAGATGAAGATGAGTTGCCACTAATAGGAGGTCTGACAGATGCAGCAGCTATTGTAGCAGCTGCATGAGGCTGTTGGCCCACGGGGAAAATGAATGTTGCCGGACCATGCTACAATTAAAGAAACGAACAAAATGAAGAAAAAACAATCAGCTTGATATGAGAAGCATGCTTAGATGGACGACAAAAAAAAAAAAAAAAAAAAAAACTAACCATGATGTTATTAGCTGCTCCTGGAGGCAGAGCTTGTTGGAGCAATATCTGATTTCTTTGAGCTGTATCTGAGCTTTTTGAAGTAGACTGAGAGTTCTTATCGTGAACAGGGTTGGAACTTCTTCCCAAAACACTCCCCTGGAGTTCTGTGGGAGGCATGAGACTGAGATTGCAGGCCTTGGTCCCATACAATGGAGCTGAGCCCGCTGCCGCAGGCCAGAAAGGATTCATCTTTGTGAATTGCTGATGAGATTGAATATTCCGAGCGATATAGCAGTGAGTTGCACATCTCTTAGGCCTCGGTTGATTAAAAAGTAAATGCGGAGGAGGCTGCACAAGATCAAAATTTAGATCAGCAAAGACAAATAGAGGGTAGAGAGGTTTCTATGAATCGCACAATACTAATTAAATCAAAAATTACCTGCATTGCCGCAGATGATAAGGAACCAGTATCCGTAGGCACAACTCCTTGCGTAGATGGCATGTATCTGTTTCATCACAGAGTTCTCAATTAGTTCAAGCCGGGGGAAAAAAAAGCAGACTTTACGAAGTTTCACTTGCTAAAATAACCAAAAGCATACCCCATTGTAGGAAGGCCACCAGGCCAGCCAGGCATTGACATATGTAGCGGCAAAGGGGCAGCTTGAGCTTGAAATTTCAGAAGAAGAAATTAGAAAAGACCGAAACTAGCGCAAGTACTAAAACGAAGGAAAACACAAGAAAGATGAAAAGGGCTATTTACCTGTTTTATCGTGAACAGATAATTGTTGTTGCGGTGTCTGTTTCTGAGCATGGTGCTTGTTTATTACACCAACATGATCAGATTTATCCAAGTCGAGTTTAAGTTCACAATTCCTCTCTGACTTTTGAGGTTCAGCTTCTGACAACGTTCTAGGTCTCTTCTTCTCTTCAGAGTCAAGAATCTTCGCATCATCACTATCTTCCTTTAGCAGAGGCTTTGCTTCCTGCTTCATCATGCATAGTAATGACACGGAAGAGAATTAAAAAAAGGGGCCAAAGAGAACAAGATAAGAAAAGGGAGCCAAAAAAGAAGAAATTGAAAAGTAATGATGAATATCCCCAATTATCACAATATTACCAAACAAAAGTAGGGCCCACTCACCGTTTCCACTTCCGTGACTTTAGGTTTAGCTTCTGCTGCCACACATTCCATCTCACCACCTCTCTCCGATGAAGATCTAACCGGCGGTGGCGCCTAAACCGATTATTAAAAAAAAATGAGGATAATATTTTTTAAAAATGGAGAAAAAAAACTTATCAGTTAAAACAAAAAGAAGAATTGAAACTTACCATCAGATCTATCTCAAACTTCTCTTTCTCCGGCGAACTTCTGCATGATTAAAAAAAAAAACTCCTCTGAGCACCGATATTAGGGAAAAAAAATCCAAAATAAATGTATAGATTGTATGCTTACGATTTAGCTCCTAAAATGGTAGCTCCATCACAATCGGATCTAAATCCTGAAGAAGATTCAAGTTTCGGCAATTTTGTTTCCTCCTTCGCCAGATTATTTTCTTTTTTCTCAGCTGATCTCGAATCCAACGACGCGTTGCTTTCTCTCGGCGGTGGATTGGTAGATTCCAATACTGAGCAGTTTTCTTCAGCGGATCCTGATCTGTTTAGCTGATCGCCGAATGGAACTTGGCTTTTCGAAGGAGCTTCGGCTTCGGATTTGATGTTTGACGGAATTGTAGTGACGCGTGATGGTATACTGGAACTGTTCTCGTCGTCGTATTTGACATGCCTCGGCTTCTTTCTTTTAGGAGCTGAAACCCAAACCAAAAAAAACAAAGTGAGCATACAAAGAAAATGGAACAAATCAAAACAGATCGTTGTGAATGGAGAGGACGTACCGATGGCAGAAACATTAGACGAGCTCGAATTCGCAGCTAGTGCGATGGAAGACTGAAGAACAGCTTGGGAATTGGAGATCGGTGAAGATACTCTTGATTTGACTTCTACCGTTGATTTTACACCTGCCTCCCCCAAATCGTTACCGGCGGATTCTTGTTTTGATGTCGCTAAAGGCATCCTCATCATTCCGTACAACACCTCCGCGATCTCGATCTCGATCTCGTCTTGAACAGCCACCGGTGATGATAACTTGCACGATGATGACTTCGGTGGGAGCGGCTTTTGTTTTGTCCCCGACGGCTTCAAAACAGAAGAAAAAATTATTTAGTCAAAAACAAAATTAGAGAAGATAGAGATTGGAGAGGAAGAAGAAGGGGAGATTTTAGTGAATTCAGAGAGACTGACCATTTTTTTCCTGGCGGAAACGCTTGATGAAGATGGAGATGTAGGAGCTGGAGGAGACGGAGACGCTAAGTTGGAAGCCGGACTAACTCTAGCTGGAGACGTCGATACTTGCCGGTGGATTTGCTCTCCGGAAGCAAAAACGCCACCGCCGGTAGTACTTGACGCCCATGATTCATGCGGTCTCTTCGTACAAGCTGTATCAAGAAGAAAAAAGAAATTAGAAGAAATGAAAAGAGATTTGATCAGCGAGAGATATGTTCAATATTGTAATTTCCACCTCTCTACCTGACCGAGCTTTTCTAGGAACCGATACGCCGATCATCTCATCCGCAGCCTTCCAAGACGAGACGAGAGGAGATACCGGCGCCGGAGAAGGAGGCGATATGAAAACTTTTGATGTTGACGGAAAGTTCTTCCTCTGGTGGTGGTTATGGTGATGGTGGTGGAGATTACCGCTACCGTTGTGATGATTTGACAGAGACGATGAAAACGAAGCGGCGACGATATTGCTAGCCGGAGGAAGCATCTTTAAGGAGGACGGTGGTCCGACGCCGCCGTCGTCATATTCTTCGTCGTCGTTGACACTCTCTTCCGAGCTGTCGTCACCACCGTCGTCTAAATTACCGTGAACCATCATCAACCGTTCTCCTCTTCTCCTTTTGCTCCGGCTATTTAACCGATCTCTCTCCCTATTATCCCTTTCTCTTTCCCTCTCCCTGTCTCTATAACGTTCCCGATCTCGATCCTTCTTCGTACTCCCTCCTCGATCTCTCAGCCTCGCCGACTCCGGTAACTCCACCGGACCGTCGTCCTCTGAAACAAACCCCAGAAAGAAAGAAAAACCATCAAAATCAAAGGGTCGTCTACCAGATCTGAAGAAAATGAATAAATCAAGAGAATAAAAACCTGGAGAATCTCTGAAACTTCCGGCTCTATGCCTCCGCCGTGACAAGCCATTTCCGGCAGCCGCCATAGGTACTCTTCTAGCTTCTCTATTTCTATCCATCTTCTTCTCTATTGCTTCCGCTTCCTTCTGTTTTTCCCCCTAATCGCACCTCTCTCCTTCTATCTCTCTCTCTCTATATATATCTATCTCTCTACTTGCTTCCCATTATCTCCTTTATATGTGCTCCTCATAAAAGCAGTAGCGAATAAATCCACGGCTCATATCTCCTGCCGTAAAACCTTTTCCTAATCTTCACCGTCGGTGTGTATGCATCCAACGGTCACGATGCGCTATATACCAGCGAGACAAAATCTTGGCCCTCCATTATAGAGATCTCATAACCGATATTTCCTCTTTTATTGTTTTTTACCCACCAAAAATTTTCTTTCATTATTTTAGTGTATTTTATTACTACTAGCAAAAAACGTATTCTTTTATTATTTAAATAGTCAGCATCCAATGTAGGACCCACACACAAAAAATAAAGCATTTTTTAATTTGTTTGTTTAACATTTAATTTAATTTTAATAATACGATTTCCTAGTCGGATTCATGTGAAAAAATTATTTGGACTGTTACCGGTTATTAAACATTAAGCTGCCACGTGTCAAGAGTTTGACATCACACGCTTCCGTGCATATTATCGATACCAATATTTTATTGACTTTGTTGTGTCGAGAAACTAAAAGAAAATAATACTAATAAATATTGAAAGTCTCAAACAGAAGATAATAATAATTAATTAAAATAATTAATAATGTTCTATAGTGCAATATAATTTGTTAAAAGGCTCCTGGGGTAGTGTACTGTTGTCCACTAATCGCGATGACTCGTGTGAAAAAGAAAACAAAATACTGACATATACACGCACAAATATGATATTATTTTAATTCAAATGTGTCCTGAGAAGATGTATCACCGGCTAATACCGGTAAACAGAGAGCTTGGTAAAGGCAATCTGACGTTCAGAATGGAATCTTTGTGACCATCAACACACACCGATCCAACCGGTAAAATTTATCATATCAGGTTCCACTTCTCACCCTCTCTTCGTCGCCCATTTATTTTCTTTGTTTCCCTTTAACTAAATCAAATGGCTATTAATTTTATTTGGCAGTACTTATCTTTTAGATTCTATATTTTTTTTTTTAGATTTAACGTTGATTTTAGATTTTTGTGGTACTTATGTATTGTTTTCTTATTTTTGCTTCCAGTAATAGAAGCTTTTACCAAGTTTAAATTAAATGTACTTATTCCATGAAATAATAGATGCCAAAGAGGGGGGTTGATGATAAAGTTTTAACTTTGAGTTCTTATCTTTTCGAGCTATAAAATTCTTAGAATCTGATTACAAAAGGGAAAAAATCAAAAAAATTATTAGCTATATCCAAATCTAGTTGAGAAACATATAAATCCTATACAACTCCTAGGTTGGATGAAAAAAAAATGGTCAAATTGACATAACTGTAAATTTCTAAAAATAATTAAATACATGGTCATATATGGATAATTTCTAAAATAGAATAAATGATATAATAGTCTTTAGATTTTTTAATTCTTTTAGGGAAGTGGAGCTAAACAAAAAAACTTATAAAGTAAGGAAGCGGGACCTACCTCAATCTAAAATATAATTCAACTCATTAATTACGAATCGACGGCTGACACCATTTGCTGCCAATAGCGAAATGCTCACTCAGCCGTTAGTTATTTTCTGTTTTATTAATTCCTTACATTTCGTTTTTTTTTTCCTTCCCAACAATCTGACTTGGCAGAAAGCGTCATCCCGTAAAAAACCTAAAAAAAGGTGATGAGTTGGCACCCGACCGGTTGATCTGGAACGTTCATTTAAGAAACACTCAACGATTCAGATGAGAAGAGATGGAAATGCTTGTGGGACCTTCTTCACTCAAGTCGCGGTCACGGAACTTCCGAGAAGTGTGGGTCCCGCAGTAGCTGCCAATGTGGAATTGCTTGCTCCTCTCCTTTTTTTTTTTTTCACCACTACTCTCGCTATATTTTTATTTCTGTTTCTTTCACCGCTCCCTTTCTCATCTTTTATTTATTTAATTATATAATCATTTTCCCCCTAAAATAATAACAAAAATATATGTATTTTCTAATTAAGGGTTGGTATGTTTATGATAAGAAAAAATAATGGTTGGGCTTCTTTCTCTATTTGTCTATGATATTAATGGTCAAAAGGTATTTTGTTTTGATATTTCTAGATATTATGTCCAGATTTAATATGTATTTTTTAAAATTGTTCGGTTTTTATAATTGACCTTTTCTGGTTATTTATTAAATTAAAATTATTTTTATTTACAAATATAGTTGTAACTTTTAAATCTGCCTTTGGAAATCTTAATTCTGACTTCTCTACTTGGTAGGATTGTGTATTTAGGATATTAATTAAAGTATTTAATGCATATTTTGTAATTCGTTTTTGATTCTCTTAGATGGATAACAAGATGAAAAATAAAAAAATGATTTAGTACAACGACAGTGATTTATATTTTTTACTATATGATAATATTTTGGTATTTTACTTCTTTTTTCTTTGGATATTTTACCATATATATTTTTTTGTTCTTTTCGCCGGAGTATTTTACTATTTAAATTACGTGTTTACCATACTAAATTATTTGGTGTACAACAATTAAATTTTTCCATTATTATCGATATTCTGACATGGTCCAAGACGTCATCTCCTAAGATATACGAGTACAAGCAAATCGTCCGTGGGGATAAAAGGAATTAGGAAACTAAAAATACGGTAGGATTTCTACTTTTAACTTTACAATCCAATAACGTGATTTTCAAATGTTTAGAATATTTCTATTTTTATTAATTAAATTATCGATTACTATTTTTTATTATTAAATAATGTGATGAATGACTGTGACGTGGATTAGGGCCCACATAAATATAAATATATATTTTATTTTATTTTTGGGTCAGGAGGCCCACATAAATATTAGATTTTGTAATTAAAACACCAACGAGTTTTGGTCAATGGTCAGGATTCATAACTCATAAATTTATAATTAATAACAGCAGAGTAACTAGACTAAACCAGTAGATTTACATATTTAACTCTACGCGCTACGAAACGCGTGCACAACGTAAAAAAAAATGTCTTAAGATATCCACGTGGTTAAAGAGTGAATCCACGTGGTTGATTATAAGGATGACACGTGGAGAGTCGTTCTCTCTTATTCGTCGCCTTGGATCTTGTTTGTGTCGAAGCTACTACTACTCTTTCGCTTAAATATCTCTGTAGATACAATACAATCGAGGGCAGAGTTAAAAGGGAAAACACTAATCTCACTAGCCGTTCACCGATGTCAAACGTGACAGCCGCGGGAACTGTCTACGTGGCAGGTTGTGAGTGGTGGGATTACGTTATCTCGTGGGATGAGCGGTCGCCTAAAATGCCTTTATGATTAAAAAATATTTAAAAATATATAAAGCACTGAAAATGCCACGTCGGACTATATAGTCCCGCCAAATGAATTTGTCGGGTTTCTTAACTCTCTTTCGATTTCTTTTTCTATTAAAATTCATTTATGAAGTTTAAAAAAAAAAAACTTACTCGTCGATGACAAGAAAAAAAAATACTAATATTGACAAGTTAAGTGACACGTGGTGACTTTTGGATTTATTGCTTTTTGCCATCGTGGCAACTGTTTTGATCGTTCGCTTAACCCTAGCCGTCAGAGAAAAATTTATCCATCAGAACATTAAACATTTACATAAAGCGATTATTATTGCTTGCCTAAAAATTCGGATGGTTTTATAAAAAGAAATAAGGAAAATTGTAAATAAAGGATGTTTTTAGGCCATTCTTATTCATCTACACTTTTTAAAGCAATTGTTGGTAACTTAATCTTTATATTAATTGAAATCCAATTATACCCTCTCAATTTGTTAATTATTTTTTAAATATAATTAACAATACATAATACTCTTTTTTTATTATGTCTGAAATTTTTAGAAACATATTGTATGAAAAAATTGGGCTTCAAAATTTTATAAGCCCACTTTGTTAGATCTGATATTTTTTGGAAATTGTTTTTTTTTTACATCCTCACCAACATCGACGAGTCCGTTCTTCTTCTTCATTGATCATCTCTACTTCTCTTGTTCAATTCTTCTTCACCTAAATCGATCCTCAATTCTTCTTCACCAAAATCGATTTTCTTCTTCCTCACCTAAATCGATTCTTCTTCTTTTTGTCCCTCCACTTTCTCCATCAAGTGTAACCAAAATTTCTTTGTTATCGCCGTCAGCTAAAAGGTACATATGCTTTGTTGATTGTTTTAGATCTTAAAACATCCTCTTAATAAACATATCACTCTCCGTGTTAGTCTTGTTGATTGAATCTCTTACCAAGCTGTTAGTTGAATCTCTTACATATGCCTTGTAAATCGATTCTTCTTTTTTTTGTCCCTCCACTTAGTCTTGTTGATTGAATCTCTTACCACGATAGAAACAGGAAAATTGAGAGTTATGGTTGCAAAATCACTTAGATCTTTAGGAAAATAAATTACAGTTTATTAAGAGGAAAACTTTAAAATTTAGTGAAAACAGTTTATTAGATTGGTCTTGAACAAAACAATGTCTCTCTGAAAACTTGAAAATTTAGTGTAGTGGATGAAAAATTATTGTTTAAATCTATTTTGATACAAAATGGATTAAAGAGACATTCTTCTTAAATGCTTATTGGGTGATAAAGGTTAACAACAGTGTTTTTTTAAGTCTGGTTTTCATGCAATATGTTTCTAAAAGGTAAAATAAATCTATTGAGTATTTATTCATGTCGTTTCCATTGATTCTTCTAAATTCTCTTTTATTTTGAAGAAAAAATCTGAGGGAGAGAAATCCTTGTTGCCTAAGACGCTGAGACATAATTGTTGCCTCGTTGGATTTATGTCTCCGTTTCTTTGTATCATTTTTGATGTTCTCATATTTTATGTTTTGTAGGCATGGAAGATGAGTTTCCGAAACGTCAGTTTAAAGCGGGATAGGAGCCACAAGTGGCACAGATTAACAACAATTGCAAAATGTCTATTCTGAACAAAATAAAATACGTTTTTCCAGTAGAGTACAACGAAGTGAAGAGAGATTCAGTCTTCTCACATGTTCTAGCAATCCATGAAAACTGTCTAGGATATTCAGCGAGGTTGGTTCACAGTATGTTCTGTAGGCAGTTAGATACTGACAAAAAACATGAGTTGTGGTTTGTGTTTGGAGGGAGGCCACTCAGGTTCTCGATGCAAGAGTTCTATGCAGTTACAGGGCTGAAGTACTAAGATGATACTGAGGTCAACAATTTAGGGAAATGGAAGGATGATAATGGGTTTTGGAGCAAATTGCTAAAAAGAAAGGGAAAGATTAGCATAAAGGCGCTACTTGAGAATTACCTAGGTGGTGTTAAGAATTGGAATAAAGTGGATAGAGTCAGACTTATGTACGTATGTGTAATTGCTGGTGTGATAATGGCCCAAGATTTCAAGAGAGAAATCCCACACAAATACATTGAGTTAGTAATAGATATTGGGAAGGTTTTGACTTATCCATGGGGACTTGAAGCTTTTGATCTACTTGTTACTTATATAATTACGACACGATCTAAACTGAAGAATTCACAGAGTTATTTTTTGGACGGCTTCTCGTATGCGTTTCAAATTTCGGTTATGGAAGCAATTCCAGTGGTTGGAGCTTTGTTGGGAGAAAAATTGAATAACGAGTTCACAGGATTTCCACGATGTTCAAACTGGAGGGGAGCTGCAAAAGTATCATATGAAGACATCATTCAGCTGGAGAACACACTTGGAATCGATGTGAGTTGAACTTTTAAATTCGACATAGGATTAAAATAGTTTTTTTTTTTATCAACCAGATTAGAATTGTTTATTTCCCCGTTATCATCATAGTTTGATTATGATTTGAAGAAGTTCAAGTAATGAAACTTAAACACTGGAACTTAGGTAATCAAACTCAATTTTCAACTTAAAAGGAAGAATGTAAATTAAGCATTGTTTGTTTAGAGAAAATTAGGGAATATTGTGAGGACGATTTTTGAATAACTTGTGTGTTACAAGTGAGTTTAATAGTTTTCTTTTACGTGATTTCAGGACTCCGTCTATCCATATACCTCTTCTACTGGAAATTTTGATGTATACGAGTCATCTGAATTCTTATGGGAAGATGAAGAAGTAGATGTTAGAGTTGATAATCTGGCTCGTAAGATCAGAGCGGGGATTGATTTTGCTGACCATCTTTGGAGATATATAGAATATGTTGAGTCTACTGAGAATTTAGATGAGCGAGTTGGATCAGGAGGTAAAACTTTGGCATCTTCAACATATTTTGGGACACACCATTCATCTTCAGGGATACATATTGGATTAATGCTTTCCTCATAGGCCATTCTCCATGCCGTAGTGCTATACACTTCATCTGCGAGTGGATCTAGTTGCTCTCCCATAGAAAAAGTTGCTTTAATGGCGTGCCTACAAGGAATTTTTCCTAAGTAAAACTTTCCACATGAACACGTTTAACTTTCCAAATCGACAAAGCAATCGAATCTGTCGCCTTTAACTTGAAATCTGTCAATAGTAATTGGATACACAACCAATGTTTCAGCTTTCTTTGTCCTTTTACGAATCTTATTCTCCACCTCAATGGTTAAAGGATGCTGGTGCTTTGCACTTAATACTCTACGTTCATAAAACCACCTCGTTAACATTTCTCTGATGCTGTCCAACAAAGGAATTATTGGATACTCTCTAGGTGATCACAATGCAGAATTTATCGATTCAGCGGGGTTTGTCGTCCTAATGTCAAACCTATAACCTGGAAATAGACAACGAGCCCATTTTGTCACGTCAGCTTCCTCTAGATATATTGCCATTAGCGGACTAGTCCTGCGAATTTGGTTGAAATAATCCTCAAAATCAACAACTCTATTTGCTTTTGAAGCCCTTTCAACCAAGACAGTTGAACCCTTTCTCTTGAAATGTTTCACCACATTGGACAACAAATGGTGGATGCAAATTCCATGTCTAGCCAATGGGTATACTTTCAGAATTGATTTAGCAATTGAACCATGTCTATCAGACACAAAAGCTAAACCTTTCACATCTCCTATAACAACCTTTAGTTGTATAAAAAACCATTCCCAAGAAAGATCATTCTCTGAATCAGCAATCCCAAACGCAATGGGATACAAATTAGAGTTACCGTCTACGGCTGTAGCAACAAGTAAAACTCTTTTGTATTTGCTCTTCAAAAACGTTCCGTCAACTACAATCACTCTCCTAATGGCGTTGTAAAATCTTCTAACAGATTGACCAAAATAAACAAACAGATATTTGAATTTACCATCGCGATCAGTTTGGTAATTCGTATGCGTACCAGGATTAACTTGTTGTAGCATGTGCAAGTATTTTGGTATCTTACAAAAACTTTTTTCTGGAAGACCTCTAACAGCACTAACCGCATACTCACGTGACTCCCATGCTTGGGAATAAGAGAGCTCACATCCATGCTCTGTACGCATAATATTGATGATATCATTCGGTTTAGGTCCTTCCTTGACACCCACGTATTTATGCATAATAAGATTTCCAATCGTTTGTGCTGAAGCTGTCCTAGATAATTTGCTTTTCTTTGAAGGAGCACATGTATGTTCCGCCACATACTTATTTATTTTGAAATACGTAGACCCCTCTAAACACTCTGCGCGAACACCCCATTTGCAAAGACTCTATTTGCAGCGAATACACCACAATCTTTTATCAGATTTTGTCACCATGTAGTCGAAATTATACTTCATGGCACAAATTTCCATAGTTGCCTTTAGAACGTCCTTGCTTGTGAAATGTTGCTCCTCCTTAAAAGAGCCCGTGAACCAATGATTTTTACTTTGCATCACACCAATGTTTTCAGACTGTAACCCATCATCATAAACAACTTCAGGGTCTTTGGGATTGCTTTTGAAACCATCAATTTGTTTAGATTCATTCACACATTCTGCAGATTTTTCACAGAACTGACGCTCATCAGCTTCATCACTTGAATCACATGAATCCTCATTTAAATCAATATTGACTCTACTTCCTCGCTCGTCAACTCTAGCTTTAAACGTAACACATAACCGTATCACATCTTTCTTTCTCAAATATCCAACCAAATTTCTAACTTGCCGATCGGTTGCGATAAGAACTGGCGGAGATTATGAGTTAGTAACCAAAGCACTAGGTAGATAACTAAATTCCACATCAACCATACTCTGTTTTATTCCATAGTCTTCTGAAACCATCATCTTTAGTTCTTCCAGAGTAGAAGTCGATACCAAAGTAAGTAATCTAGCACGATTTTCTTGATCAACAATAAATTTCCACTCGTTTCCAAATGATCTCCAAATACCGCAAGTCACATAAATTTCCTGCATATTTATCTATGAAGAACAAAAAATTTTAATCAATTCTCACAAATACAATTAACACATATCAATTTGTGGTAAAACAAACAACAAATTCAATAAACTCACCAAATTTATGTGAAATCTATCCAATTCTTTTTGGTTTAGACAATTGATTTTTGTAGAAATCTGATGAATCATAAACACAGAAATAGAGTTAAGAAGTGGCGTGGAAGATGAAGATAAGAGATGTTCTAAAACTTTTAATTCTAAACTCGCAGAAGACACCTTCTGAATTTGGCAGAACACGTACATTATGCAGAATGTATATTCTACGAAATCACAGAACACGTACATTATGCAGAATGTATATTCTACGAATTCGTAAAACATATAGAAACTGCAGAAGGCACATTCTACAATTCGCATATCATAGAGAATGCGCAGAATACACCTTCTGAATTTCGCATAACAGATCGAAAAAGATTTGTAATTTTTTTTTCTATTACGTTTTTGAAAAAATTAAAAATTTCTGTTTCCTTAAATATTTATTTTTTCCTTTTAAATATTTAAATTAATATTAAAAACAAATTTTACAAATAAATAAAATATTAAAATATATGATTGTGAATGTAGTTTAAACACAATTATACTTACTAAAATAAAAGTGTAGATGGATAAGAGTGACCTAAAAATGTTTTTTATTTATAGTTTTCCCAAAGAAATATTATAAAGGAGTATCGTTTGATATAATTTTTTTTTTGTATACCAGTATATGCATATATTTAATTCTTTGTCGTATGCAAAGGTACTTAGATATATGTAAAAAAATCCCTTCATTAACGCACTAAGACATATCGAAAATTGCGAGCAGTGTTTAATTATTTTATAATAATATTGGAAATTGAATCATATAGGCATTTAAAATAAAATAATATACAGCGAACATGGCACCATGACTGTTTCTTCTTTAATATAATCATATATCATTCAAATCTAGAAAATAAATTAAAGTACACATTGCCACAAATAATAATATTTTATACTATGTCACACTAGATTAATCGTTGAAGTATAAAACATTACTTTATATTAGAAACAGTTGATAGATAGAGGCTATATATACAAGAGAAAGAAGAAGAGACCATAGACGTTTCTCAAATTTTTTTAAACAAAGTTTAAAACTTCAGCAAACAAGCTCTCTTATTCGACGAGATAATAATCAAAATCAATGATATCCAATTGGAGCTGGAGCTTCCTTTAGTTCACGACCTTGGTAGTGAATATCCTGCACATTGCAAAACAATGTTCATCAGTCAGACGAATTAGTGCTTTAAGAGTTTTTTTGCTGAAGTTTGTCTCCTTGCAATAACAGAGAAGAGAAAAAAACACTTACGGATGCAAAATGGTTAACGTCACGGTGGTGAGCCTCGTCGGCGCGGACAACAACGACGACATCGCGAAGGGTTGCATCAGCAGGGAGCCTCCAGTAATCAATGGCAATAGCAGGAGCAGGAACGTTCTCGATGTTACCTTTGTCGAGCTCCTTGAGGAACTCAGTGTACGAGTGGATCGCTTCTTCCTCAAGGTACCCGACCATACGGTGAGCGAATTTCGGAGAGATCAAGTATCCGAGGAAATAGGCGTTGAAGAAAACTCCTTGCACGGTGATGACAAGAGCTCTCTCGTACCATTTGGGTTTTGCGACTTCCATGAATGTCATGAGATGCATCCTCTCGTTCTCTGCTTCCTCCAGCAGGGCTTTGATCCAACCACCGCTCTGCTCAAACCTCCGTAGCGATTTGCAGTGGAGTAACATTCCTCCGACCATCCCTGGCACCGCCGCTACGGTTTCCAGCATCATAGCTCGGCATCCGTACCTCCTCTGCGCTAACAATGGCACAATCAGTACAGAGCATTTCCTATTGGAATGATATGATAATAACTGTTCAAGATCCGATTCAGTGCAAATTTGAGCTCGGCATAACAAATTGCAATTATTTATGAGCACTAACAGAGTGAACAATATAATATATAGAAAAAGTTCCCAATATATATGAGGTTTATACGCAATCAATGACGACAACCAGATTTGGATTGTTTCTATTTCAGATGATAAAGGAAATGAAATTTAGTGAAAAAGGAAAGAATTTAAGGTGTGTGGTCGGGGAAGAAGAAGCTGCCGTACCTGGAAGAAGAGATCGGTAGGCCATCGGAGAGATTTGACAGTCCAATAAGCTAATCTGTCAAGAAACGTCGTTGGTACATGATGCTTCGACAGATCTATGGTCAAATCAGCTTTATACGTCTCCCATGGCTGCGAACATCCGGAAAAATCTCAAGTTTAAATTCACGAATATCACCTCCAAATCGATGAAGACGATGAAGAGTAACAACATATATTTAAATAACATACCCTAAAGCAGTTCCACTTCCATTCACTGCCGTCTTCTTTTGTAATCTTATTAGGTTCAACACCCCAATAGCTATCGATTCCTTTCTCTCCCTTGTTACCTCCGGCGTCTCCGCTGATTGATTCGTTCTCCGTCTTTTTCGGATTCGCCTCCGTCGTCTCCTCCGTCGGCGTTTTCTCTCCCAGAGTAACCGTGCTCTTGAATCTCACGCCTCCAATCGCCGGAGCTCTAGTCCAGATCCAACCGCTCATGCCAGAAGCCGAAGCTAAATCCGCCGCCGCAGGCTTCATAAGATGGCTTGCCTCGTGAGACAACGAACGGATCGTCGTCGTTGAGAACAACCGTGGTCCAGCAGCCTTCATCAGCGACGATGCCACCTTGGCTCCACCGCGAGTCATCATCATTATGCAAATCGGAAACAGAAATCGAAAGAATAGAATCAAAGCAAATCCAAGAATATAGGAAGACTGTGGGAGATTTTTTTTTTTTTTTTTTGGGTAACTTTGTCGTCTTATGCGATTCACACGCTGTTATGAGGGGCTCGAGCAGGGTTTATATGCTGGGAAATCGAACGGTCAGCGATCGAATATCAATGACGTATATGTTAGAAGATCACGCCACGTGTTTACCAGGTGTAACAATTTCTTGGTGTAGGGTATTTTGGATGACGGTATTACCCTCGCAGACATTAGAGAGACTTCGTGTGCTATTTTTCTTTGACCGAGGGTATCTATGTAAATTGAATGGCGGTGGAGACCAAGAAGAAGTTTTGGGAGAGGCTGGAAGATACTTGCGTGGTGGCCAAGAGCTAGAATCTCATTGGTCGAATTTAATGTTATGGTGTGGGTATTATTAGGCGTTTAGTTGTTTTTGTTATCACTTTCTTTCTCCGCCAAATAAATGAAAAAGGAAATTAGCATTTTATTTATTTATTAAATTTGGAAATGTTAGAAAACAAAAATAGCAGATGATCTATCTTTTGTTTCAACTTCCTAGTCAAAATTAGACAAAATTTTATCAATATCACTTCAATTTTAAGTTCTTTTTTTTTCTTTTGTAAAATCCTGTTTGATTCTTTCAAACAAATTTAGTCAAATCTTGATCATTGAAGAAAAATAATATATAATCTTTCCAATTTGAGATAATGTAAATGTAGTTTAAATATATATATATTTTTTTGAAATCAACTACTCATGGTGATGGTAGACCTGTGAAGCCTCAATTTGCTGATACTATTGTAAGAATTCTTAAACTTGAGAGACTATTGTAAGAATTTTTAAACTTGAGATCCTGTGTATAATTAATGGATTATGATCATTGAATTAACATCTGCACATATGTTTGTATCAGGAACAAATACGGTCACTTGATAGTCAAATGTACAAACTGAATTTTTGCAAAGAATGATTCGTGTTTCTAAAGTTCTACCACCTGCCTATGTGTAAGTACATACATCATGTAAAGTGTAAACACTGGTTTATTAATAGAATGAAATCAAAAACATATTTTTATTTTACTCTGGTTTATTACTTTCTGGCCCACTAAATGTAAAACTAAAGCCATTGATTAGGCCCATTTAGGAACCAAGAAAACAAAACTGGACCGTATGATCAGAGCGACAAAATGAAACTAGAAGCTCCTCTGATTCAAAATGAGAGTGAATCTACATCAGTGATATCCGATAGGAGCTGGAGCTTCTTTCAGCTCACGACCTTGATAGTGAATATCCTGTTTCAGCTCATCTATTATGGTTAAAATTCATCTTTATAATAAGTATATTGTATATAACTTCACGAAGTAAAACACTTACGGATGCATAATGGTTAACGTCACGGTGGTGCGCTTCATCAGCACGAACCACCATGACAACATCACGAAGCGTCGCGTCTGCTTCGAGCCTCCAGTAATCGATGGCGATGGCCGGCGCAGGAACGTTTTCGATGTTACCGTTATCGAGCTCCTTGTGGAATTCAGTGTAAGAGTGGATTGCTTCTTCCTCAAGGTACCCAACCATACGGTGAGCGAATTTCGGTGAGATTAGGTATCCGAGGAAATAGGCGTTGAAGAAAACGCCTTGGACGGCGATCACGAGGGCTCGTTCGTACCAATTGGGTTTCGCGACTTCCATGAATGTCATCAAGTGCATTCTCTCGTTCTCTGCTTCTTCGAGAAGGGCTTTGATCCAACCGCCGCTTTGTTCAAACCGCCGAAGCGATTTGCAGTGTACCAACATACCGCCCACCATTCCTGGAACCGCTGCTACCGTTTCCAGCATCATCGCTCGGCATCCGTACCGCCTCTATGTTAAATCGTTGGAAAAATTAGTCAAGAACAAAATTATGAATTAGTGTGTCATGGTGAAAATAAAAATTAGACAGAGAAATGGAGGCAAAGATTGTGTTGTAATGTATCGAGTGTTTGTTAGTATTTGTGTTAAAATGTTACATATAGCAACAATAACATGATTTTGTTTTCGAATGAAAAATTAGAAGATAAATTTTGTTGATGTGAACAAAAAATCGTTAGACATGAAGGAATGTTTTGTTTGCATTTGAAGTTTACGCATTATGATGATCAAAAATGTTATTTGAAAACTTTAAAAAATTCATGTTAAAAGAAAACCAAACGCAAATATAGCGTTTGAAACAATTGTATTATCCCTTGAAGAACAAGTCGGTAGGCCATCGAAGAGATTTAACCGTCCAATAAGCTAATTTGTCCGGTAAAGTCGATGGAACATGGTACTTCTTCAAATCTATAGTCAGATCTGCTTTATACGTCTCCCATGGCTACGATTAACCACACAAAAAAAGTAATCAAATCACACAAACAATTATACATATAAAATCGACCAAAAGATAACAATACAAAACATATATATACCCGAAAGCAACTCCATTTCCATTCAGTTCCATCTTCTTTGGTGATCTTCATAGGCTTCACGCCCCAATAACTAACGATTAACTGCTCTCCTTTGTTACCTTGATCAGCCTCGCCGCCGGTCGATCCTTTCTCCAATCGACTCTCCGTCGACGTTTTCTTCTTCTCAAATGTCATCTTGCTGAAACCTCTCACGCCTCCTATCCCAGGAGTTATAATATTTGTGTAACAACCCAAGCCCAAGAGGAGAGGACAGGCCCAGATATTTTTGAAAAAGCCCAAGGCCCATTCGAAACTCACCAACCCCCAACCCTATAAATAGAGATCTTCCCTCTTCTCATTTCTCACACCAAGCTACCTGAGCAACAGCCCCGCCGCCGCCGAAGCCATCGCCGGAGCCGCCACCGGAGTCACCGGAGCCGCCGCCGGACCACCGCCTTCCGCCACCATTGACCAGCGTTGACCGTTGACTTTGACCAGTTTGACCCGTCATCCGTTTTCCGTCGTTCGAAGGCCGTTTCCACTCGTTTTTCCGTGCCGATCTCAGATTTGACGTCCGTTTAATCATCCAGAATTCAAATCCTTAGATATCGGGATTTTCCCAAGGTGAGGACTGGTTGTGATTACCTCTCGGATATTCGTATTCGTTTTAGTCTGAGTAGTCCTTTGTTAATGCGCGCATACCTGCGTTGTATCTATATGAATACACGTATTTGATTGTTGTCTGAACCGGATTAGTTTAATATCATTATAATATTAATTATTGTATTGCTGATGTTGATTGATGGACTTAGTAAAATAGGTTGCTAAACGGAAAATGGTTGAATGATGTGTGAATAGTGTTTGCGGGTGTTTGCATTGTGTGATGGAAATCACTTGTGCGGGTGGGATTAGCTATAGGCTATTGAGGCGGTTTGGCCTGTGTGACGACATAGTAATTGATGTGCGATTCTCTTACTATGTCTGTGTAAGCTGGATATGGTTTGGCGTGTTCGGGCACCATAGTCCATCGTCTGTGGCCTGACGAGCCAAGCGTCCTGGGGACGGACAGCGTGTGTGCCGCTTTATGCCACGGATGTGCGCTGGTATTGAGCGTGGAGGCACCGGTTAGGTTTAAGTTGCCATTTCTTGATCTATGAGTGTCTTCGGACGTGATTGCTGTGTGTATTAGCTTAGAACTTTCGTCTGAAATGATTATGCATGTGCGAGATGTATATCGTGGGTCCCTAGGATCTGCACTCACTGAGCTTTGGTCGAAATGCTCATCCCTCTCTTTTTTAGGTGATCGCGCTGGTTTACAAGAGTAGTCTTTCGGCTCGGTGATGGTTTTGGGAGGACACGGGTTTATTTTAGTAATCTTTATTTATTTTAAGAACGTTGTTATTTTAATTCGGATTTGATGTTTAATTCTGAATTAGTATTTGTAAGATAATTTGCTACGATTTGGAATTGTGAATTTTATGGATTTAATAATAAATGGAGTGTTTTGTAATAATTCGAGTAACTTGAAATAAAAGTTAAGGTTCGTGGCACGCCGTTCTCGGGAGAGGAGGAGATGGGTGTTACAATTTGCCGCCGCGAGAGCAACGTGAGGCTGAAGGATATGTCTGTGAGACACGGCACGACGGACTATGGCGCTGGTAGAGAAGAGCCTTGGTCCAGCCATTTCCTTTACCTTGGCTCCATAGCTACTCATCATCATTTTTTGTTGATTCAAGATGAAACAATGGAAACTGATAAATCAAAATGTTTTTCTTTTTCTTTTTGGCGTTTTATAACTTATCAACTGCTGCTAATCTATTTATAGCAATTACGGAAGTGTAGCATCAATTTAAATACAAAACGAAAAAATCGTCTACGATTTGACTAAAAGACTTGTAGCACACGAAATGAAGACATTTACAAACCAATCCGCAACAAACGTTATTTTTTGATGTTTTTCTTTTCTTCTTTGATCTATTCGAAAAAACAAAAGCAGCATGCGAGATACTCTCACTCACCTCGTATGAAACAATGATGACATAGCTTAAAAAAAGAAGTAAGTTTGTTACCATTACATAACTACAGATTTATATATAAGCTCGTCTCCCTTAATAACTACTCTACTCGAGTCACCGAATCCTCCTAGCTCAACCAATTATTGCCGTACCGGGTCAAAAACAAACCCAAACACTTCCCTTGAACTTTGTCAGTAAGACCTTTTACCATCGTTTGGGCCAAAGCCACCAAAGCTGCTCCTTCCCCCTGACTGAGATGAACGATCAGAACCAAAGCCCCCAAAACCAGAAGAACGGTCTGAACCGTCAGAATAACGGCCGCTAGACCCGCCTGAACGGCCACCGCTGCTACCGTAATCATCTGAACGACCACCAAAGCTGCTCCTTCCGCTTGACTGAGAAGAACGATCCGAGCCAAAGCCACCAAAACCAGAAGAACGGTCTGAACCGAAGCTCCCGAAACCACCAGAAGAGCGGTTGCTTGAACCACCTGACCGGCCACTGCTGCTACCATAACCACCACCACCACCATAACCTCCACCACCACCACGACTACCACCATAACCTCCACCACCTGAACGACCACCAAAGCTTGAACCGCGATCTCTCATGCCTCCTCCAAAGGACTCACCAGATCGACCACCTATTCCTTCAAACATGCTTCCACTTCCACGCTCCACAGCAATGCAAGGGAGCTGAATTAAAAACAGAATAGAGATACAAACAGTTACTCTAGGCATTCAACAAAATAAAATAATAGGTAAGAAGTCAGATTTATATAAACCTCAATGAATCTGCTCCCGACTTCTCTCTCAATTATTTTTACAGCCCTGGACTGATCTTGACTGTAGATGAGAATAGCACTTCCTTTCTTTCCCGCGCGACCTGTTCTCCCCGTTCGGTGAACAAACGTCTCTGTGTTATTCGGAAGCTCATAATGAATTATCTGTTCACAAGCACAAGACGGAAAAAGATGTGTTGTTAATAAGATGAGAAACAGAACTCGTTTAGTGAAAATAATAGTGTAGTTTTTTGGCTCACCAAATCGACATTAGGAACATCAAGTCCACGGGCAGCAACATCAGTCGCAACAAGAATATTGAAATGCCCATCACGGAAACCAGCAAGTGTTCTTTCCCTCTGACTCTGGGATATGTCACCGTGTAAAGCTTCGCATTTGAAGCTTCTCGCCAACCCATATGAAAGTCGATCAGCATCACGTTTTGTTTGGGTAAAAACAATGCATTTCCCTCCTTTAGCATGCTCCTGAAAAAGAAACGATATCATAAACTCTTGCCATACGCAACTACGAGAAACATACAAATAAACTACTCTGTTACCCAATAATACTAAATCTATCTCATATCAATTAAAAGCCAAGTAAAGAAAGCATACCGTTACAAGAGGACCAATAATGGATGCTCTTCCATACGAATCTGCTACGATAGAATAAGTCGTAATTCCATCTGCGAGCTTCTGATCAGAATCTCCAACCTATATAACACATCATCACAGTTAGGCAAAAGATAAGTACACATTTCACTAAAGAAATGCCACCTCATTACTAAACCAAAGATCAATCTTTACGGATCGTGAGCAATTTACTGATCGTATGAGATTACTCACAAGGTCAATTGTCAAAGGATCATTCAGGTACTTTTTGGTGAGTGATCTGATCCAGCTCGGCATCGTTGCAGAGAACATCATGCTCTGACGTTTCTCAGGCAACCTTTCCAATATAACTTCGACATCCTCGGCGAATCCAACCTGAAGCATCTGATCAGCTTCATCCAGAACCACAAACTGAACCTCTGATAGATTCAGAGCTCCACGCTTAATCAGATCGATAATACGACCAGGAGTTCCAACGGCCACATCAACACCATAGTCAAGCTGCCTCATTTGCTGCCCGATCGGTGTACCTCCATAGACACATATAGTATCCAAGCTTGGAGCAGATTCCCTAAACTCCTTCTCAACCTGGCGAGCAAGCTCCCTTGTCGGAGCCAAAACCAAGCAGAGAGGATTCCTCCCACGCCTGTCACATCAAAAGGCAACATAAGAACCAAATGAAATGAGTGAACTAATCAGAAATGCAAACCTCTCTAAACCTCAGATGATCGTTAGAGACTATAAACACAAAGTAAAATCCAGGAAAACCAACAAACCCATGTTTAGCGTTGAATTTGATGATTTTGTCAATGATTGGAATCCCAAAAGCAAGCGTCTTTCCTGTTCCAGTCCTAGCACGACCGATCATGTCCCGACCTTGCATAGCTGGCTCCAGCACAGCTTTCTATTCAACCACAAACATAAACCATCTTAACACTCCCAGAATTTAAGAACATGAACACGAAATCATCAATTTGATCTCACAACATACCTGAATAGGAAAGAGTTTCTCGATACCCTTACTCTTCAAAGCTTTGACAATCTCCGGAGATATTCCAAGCTCAGATATCGCTAATCCATCACCGCTGCTGCTACCAACACTCTCCGAATCTCCAATTCCTCTATCACTACTCTCAGATATCGCAAACCCGGCAGGAGAAACCATCGACGCTCTGAACTCCGACGGTCCAGATTGAAAGTGAAATTCCCTCGCTTTAACACCGAACGGAATCGGTGTCAGCGTCGGAGGAGGGAGGGAGAAGCCAGGGCTGACATCGGAGGAGCCAGCCGCGGCTAGATCGGAGACTCTGGCGGCGGATGGAGTAAGATGGTGAAATAGAGCCGCATTAACGGAGGTCAGAGTGGCGGAGAGAGTCCGCCTTGACGCATCGAGGCAAGATCGGCGAAGAACAGTAGTGATCATATCGGATTCAGAGAGAGAGTGTGACTTTTTTCAGATAAGGAAATGTAAAACCCCAAAAATTTGAGAATTTAGGGATTTTAGAGAGAAGGCAAAGGGTTTAGATCTTTTAACAAGAACAGTACGGTTTAAAGGGTTTAAGTTGGTATAGCGGGTCGGGTCGGGTCGGGTCGCCCAAATTATAGCCCGTGCGTACAGGCCCATATGTGTATAGGCCTAATAAAACTCGAAAATAAAAGTTTGGGGATGAAAACAGAAAAGTCGGTAAAGTTTGGGGTCTTCATATGCTATAAAACCTTTTCTTTGATAGAAATTGAGAAAAGGGTTTAGAATTTGGAGCTTGAACGCCGCTTCTTCTTCTTCTTCTTCTTCTTCTTCTTCCTCGCTCTGTGCTCTCTTTCCTCTCTGTAAATTTCTTCTTCATTCCTCCTCCCGCGGTTTTGTCTCTAAACGTAAGTTTTATTTATTTAGTTTTTAAAACAGTTTCTCTCTTTTCAGTGACCTGGCTCGGTATCGATCTCAAAGCAAAGAGATTGATATAACCTAAAACTGTTCTCGTCAATTTTGACATAGATTAGTCAAAGGAAATTGAACCTTGTTATGGAATCTTTGATTCGAGCTGATTCCGATGACGTGAAAACCCTGATTTTCTGTGTAGTCGCCCTAATCAATGAGATGTGTGTGTGATTATTATATCTCTGCAGGTTTATCGGTGAGAAAGATGGTTCTAACGGAAGAAGAAATCAAAAGACTGTACAGAATCCAGAAGACGTTGATGCAGATGCTCAAGGATCGTGGCTACTTTATACCGGATTCGGAAGTTACGATGACCCTGGGACAGTTTGTTCGGAAACACGGCGACAACATGAAAAGGGAGGATCTTGTTACCCTCAAAGCCAAGAGAAATGATAACAATGATCAGGTGTCTCTCTCTCTCAATGTTCTTTCTCTAGTGTTCTTTTGCAGAATCATTGTTAGTCTTAGGGTTCTTACTAGCAGAGAAACTTTCATTTAGCAAGTAGACAATGAGATATTACAGAAAAAAACTAGAATTTGAGGATGATGTTCTTTGTTTGTGAGTAGCTTCGGAAATGGTAGTTTTACATAATTTTGTCTGTTTGTTTTCTCAGCTAGCATTTGATCCAAGATTGTTTCGTGTGTTTGTTTTCTTCCACCCAGTCTCTGATCCATGCTTTTGTTGTAGCTCTATATTTTCTTCCCTGATGAGGCGAAAGTTGGAGTTAAGACGATGAAGATGTACACGAACCGGATGAAATCAGAGAATGTTTACAGAGCAATCTTGGTGGTGCAACAGAACTTGACTCCTTTCGCTCGAACTTGCATAAGTGAGATCTCTTCGAAGTTTCACTTGGAAGTTTTCCAGGTACAAACAAAAAAACATTGGGGTTTTTGTGCTCTTGATGATGTATCCACATCACAATCCTAAACCATGTTGTGGCTATTGCAGGAGGCGGAAATGCTTGTGAACATTAAGGAACATGTTCTTGTTCCGGAGCATCAAGTTCTTACCACTGAAGAGAAGAAAACTTTACTTGAGAGATACACAGTGAAGGAGACGCAGGTTAGTACCTTTTATACATAGAAAGAAGCATTGTCCTTTGGTGTTGAGCTTGTGGTTTTTGTGTAATTGAAGTTTGGAACTTGTGTGTGTGTCAGCTACCTAGGATCCAAGTGACTGATCCAATCGCAAGATACTTTGGGCTAAAACGTGGCCAAGTGGTGAAGATCATCCGTCCGAGTGAAACAGCTGGTCGTTATGTCACCTATCGTTATGTTGTATAAGCAAAAAAGCTTTTGTGGATTGCGAATGTTAAACGCTCGGAGTTGTGAAACATAAGAGGAATCCTTTTGTATCAAACTGTTGACAATTTTCTGTTCGTGTATTAGAATATAAGAATTCAATACTACGACAGACTTTAAATTCTATCAACTACAATAGTGTGTAAGATCATTTCAAGTTCTACATCCTTGCGAATCAAGACATAACGTACGAGTATGTTGAAGCATCATTAAGTAACTTAACCATTGAGACAACTTGAAAAAACCAAACTGAATCTTAAACTGGTATTGCTTTTGATCATACGCTTTTATCTTTGATGGCCCGAATGAGTCGGCCAACAATTAACAAGAATCATTTATGGAAGTGACGAAATTAAAAAAAAAGAAAAGGAAAAAACAATCTCTTCTACCGATGTAGAAATATAAAAATAAATTAGAGGATATGACTTAACATCAAAAAAAAATATGTTTGTTTACGAGGCAAGAAGAGGAGCTACACATTCATATATATAGCTTGACTCCTTGTAACTAACTCTACTCGAGTCACCGAGTCCTCCTAGGGCAACTCCATTATTGCCGGGTCGGGTCAAAACCCACCCCCAACACTTCTCAGTAAGATCTGTTGGGATCTTTTAATCCAAACCCACCAAAACTGCTCCTTCCTCCACTTGACTGTGATGAACGGTCTGAACCAAATCCCCCAAAACCTGATGAAGAACGGTCTGAACCGCCTGAACCGCCTGAACCAAAGCCACCGTAACCAGAAGAACGGTCTGAACTGCCAGAATAACGACTGCTTGATTCTCCTGAACGGCCACTGCTGCTACCATAACCACCACCACCACCACCACCACCATAACCTCCACCACCGCCTGAACGACCACCAAAGCTTGAACCGCCCCTCATGCCTCCTCCATAAGACCCACCAGATCGACCACCTATTCCTTCAAACATGCCCGCGCTTCCACGTTCCACAGCAATGCTAGGAAGCTGCATTAAACTCAATACCAAGTTTAGTCTAAGGCATTCAAACAAACAAAAGAAACAAAGAGGTTAAAAGAAGGAGTCACAGGTTTATAACCTCAGTGAATCGGCTTCCGACTTCTTTCTCAATCATTTTTACAGCCCTGGACTGCTCTGGACCGTGGATGAGAATCGCATTTCCTTTCTTCCCAGCACGACCTGTTCTCCCAGTCCGGTGAACAAACGTCTCGGTGTTATTAGGAAGCTCATAATGAATTACCTATTCACACAATCACAAGAATGGTTTGGTTTTAATAAGATGAGAGAAACAGAACTCGTTTAGAGAGAGAAAAAAAGTAGTGTAGCTTCGACTCACCAAATCGACATTAGGTACATCGAGTCCACGTGCAGCAACATCAGTCGCAACAAGAATATTGAAATTCCCATCCCTGAAACCAGCAAGTGTTCTTTCTCTCTGACTCTGTGATATATCACCGTGTAAAGCTTCGCATTTGAAGCTTTTCGCCAATCCATATGAAAGGCGATCAGCATCACGTTTTGTTTGGGTGAAAACAATGCATTTCCCTCCTTTACCGTGTTCCTGCAAACGACAATGGTATTATTATAAAACTCTTGCCACTACAATGACAGAAACTAAAAGAAATCTCACTACAAGATAAAGAAAGCATACCTGTACAAGAGGATCAATAATGGATGCTTTTCCATAAGAATCCGCTGAGATAGAGTACATCGTAATTCCATCTGCAAGTTTCTGATCAGAATCTCCAACCTAAACAACACAATCACAGTTAGTCAAAATGTCACCTCGTTAACAATTCTGCTAAAGCTAAAAGATCAATACTTGAAGCAATTTCAGAAGAAGAAAAAAAAAAACACAAGCAGGGATGAGATTACTCACAAGATCAATTGTCAAAGGATCATTCAGGTACTTTTTGGTGAGTGATCTGATCCAGCTCGGCATTGTTGCAGAAAACATCATGCTCTGACGCTTCTCAGGCAACTTCTGCAATATCACTTCCACATCCTCGGCGAATCCAACCTGAAGCATCTGATCAGCTTCATCCAGAACCACAAACTGAACCTCAGATAGATTCAAAGCTCCCCTTTTCATCAGATCGATGATACGACCTGGAGTGCCAACCGCCACATCAACACCATAGTTAAGCTCCCTCATTTGCTGTCCGATCGGTGTTCCTCCATAGAGACAAATAGTATCCAAGCTTGGAGCAGACTCCCTAAACTCCTTCTCAACCTGGCGAGCAAGCTCTCTCGTCGGAGCCAAAACCAAACAAAGAGGATTCTTCCCACGTCTGTCGCATCAAAAGGCAGCATAAGAAACAGACGAAATATAAATCTCTGTAAAACACAAAGTCGAATCCAGGGAATTAACAAACCCATGTTTAGCGTTGAATTTGATGATTTTGTCGATGATTGGAATCCCAAAAGCAAGCGTCTTTCCTGTTCCTGTTCTAGCACGACCGATCATGTCACGGCCTTGCATCGCTGGCTCAAGCACAGCTTTCTATTCAAACCAATAAACATCAAAACTCAGTAAAAGCAGAGAGAAATTAAAAACTGATCTCTTTAAACAAAATGGAGCAGAAGGGCATATACCTGAATAGGAAAGAGTTTCTCGATTCCTTTACCACTCAAAGCTTTGACAATCTCCGGAGATATCCCAAGCTCAGATATCGCTAACCCATCACCGCCGCTGCTGATGCTGCTGCTACCAACACTCTCCGAATCTCCTCCGTCGCTATTATCATACGAAGCGGCGTAATCATGTGCCGCGAATCCCGCAGGAGAAACCATCGACGCTCTGAACTCGGACGGTCCAGATTGAAAATGAAAGTCACTCGCTTTAACACCAAAAGGGTTCCCACTCTGAGGGAGAGCTGAGCTAGGATTGACATTAGCAGGTCCATTTGAGGCTAGATCGGAGACTGTGGCGGCGGCTGGAGTAAGATGGTGAAATAGAGCGGCATTAATGGAGGTCAGAGAGGCGGAGAGAGTCTGAGTCCGCCTCGACGCACCAAGGAAAGATCGGCGGAGTACTGTGCTGATCATTTTCAGATCCAGAGGAGAGTGAGGGATTTTAGGTGAGAAGGAAAATGTTAAGAAAAAAACCCAAAGGTGAGAATTAGGGTTTTAGAGAAGACGGCAAGGGTTTAGAGAGCTTTAAAGAAGAAGGCGGTTGACACTTGAAAGAATCTACTAAAGGGTATAAAAGTATTTTTATTTTAATCACCTGTGGGTGAGTGTATGGTATGCTCCTGCACGTGCGAGAGCGCTTTTATGGAAAGAGAGAGTTATTTTGTCTTTCGCTTGACCCCAAAGTTGTACTTGGATGTGAAGGAAAGACCGAGTTTAATGAAACCTTAAATGGTTTTCTTAATCTTGTCGGAGAAAATGATGTTAAAAAAAATCTTTGTTACAATCTTCATTTCTTTAAATCATCTGTTAAGAAACTGTGACATCTTCTCCATATCCTTCATATTGGCTTGGTTCTTGGTTAATGTTTGCGCAGCGGCAAATATATCCGACTCTGGATCACATTCTATATCTTTATGGTCTCAATCTCTCAATCATTATCGATCGTATACAATTAAAACATCTTCGATTATGATGGAACCCATACAATGAATCAAATGGCCTAATGAATTTGCATAAATTGTAAACATTTTGCCACTAAAACTCAATTTGAAACCATGTCTTTGAGATTCGTCCCCCCAAAGAAAAAACCATGTTTACTAAGCAAGAAAAAAAAAGCTACTGGATTTGATGTATTACTGAGTTTTTGAATCCGTAAGGGTCTTCAACATTATTGCAGGATCAGGCCAAAAAGCCTTTCCTGTAACTCCTCAGAATGATGATCTCTTTAGCCTGCTGTCTTCATTGGCCAATGGTGGAGGCATTGATGTTGGCTAACACGGGAGCCATGTCCAGACGGGTCTTGCAATGGAACTGGAGTTCGTATTGAGCTCCGAGGATACGGTAACGTTTTAGCCAGAAGAGCTTCTTGCTCAGCTCATGACTCTGGGCTTTGATGACAAGAAACCGTTTCTTGAACCTCATCTCAAACTGTTCACTCGACTTCTTATCGACGTGGGGAGATCGAAGCACAGTGTACAAGACTCTCGTGTCGGGCATTGCGACTTTACGAGAGTGAGGAGGAAGACACCAAGCTTGCTTCTCCGGGTTGTCGAAAGACCGAATCGCTATGCAAATCCTGGTTCCTTTGATCTTTGATGTGCTTTCTTCTCCCTTATTCTATTCAAACCCCAACACCACAACAACAACAGTTTCCCAATGATTTCAACACCAAAACTGTAACCTTTGACAATTTCAGTGAACAGCTTTTAGAGAATTGAGTGAGAAGAGAAACATTACCTGAAGAGCGATCGTCTTCTTACTCGATGATTTGACATTCTCTGGAGAAATTCTAATCTTAGAAACACTCTTCGAATCTCCGCTTCCTCCGACGCTACTCTTACGCTCAGTGGCGTAGCCTTGAACCGCGATCCTCGCGGGAGAAATCATCGACGGCTCAGATCTAATGTGGAAATCCCTCGCTCTGATAACAAACGAGTTCGGAGACGGTGCGGGTGCGAATCGAGAGATGAAGTCGTAGGATCCAGTAGTTCCATTTCCAACCAGATTACGCTCTACGGAGACTCCGGTGGCGGCTGAGGTGAAATGGTGGGAAAGACCGGAATCAAATGAGGTTAGCGCGGCGGAGAGAATCCGCCTCGGCGGCAAGGAAGATCTGCGGAATACTCCGGTGATCATTTCAGATTCAACGGCGGTGAAGCTTTCCGATAAGAGAAATTGGCCAGAGATCGAAGAAATGTAAAAACCCTTCGTTCCCAATTAGGGTTTCAGTCAAAGAGTAATCACTTTCAGAGAAAATCACCTGCGACGAGTGTACGCGATCCGCCTGCACGTACGACACGTGTTTAAATACGACAGGCTTTTTTTCCACTTTGGAGAAATGTTAAATCACTTCAATGGAGCTAGAGAGAGTTTCGATATTTCTTTTTTCTCAAAAATGTTAAAAGTTGCTAAAATCTCAGGAAGCAAAGTGAATAAAATTACAAATAAACTCTACTAGTTAACCAGAGATGATCAGAGTAATACATAAGAGTGAAAAAAAGACTTGAGGACATGCAAAACTATATATCCATGTCCTCGAGTTTCTGTAATCTCTGGAGGATTTTTTTCTCAGAAGGTAAGATACAAGTTTTGGACTTGAGAGATTCTTCTTCCTTCTTTGGTTTTCTCATTGTTTTTTCTCTGTTTTCACTTGTGTATGCTTCTGGTACTCGGTTTCTTGGTGAAAGATTCAATCAAGCGGAACATCCAACGATCTAGCATTCCTTTTTTTAAGACATGATGACATAACTATAATTAGGAGAAGATTTTTTGAAAGATATAACTATTGGAGATTAGACCAAGATGGGGACAAACCTGTCAAAGCAAAGGTACCACCTAATACAGCGCAAAGCCGAGTGATCAAGTGGAGAAAACTACGGCGTTCTTCCTTGATGGTCACAGTGATAGGTGAGAGATCATATAAGAAGTAGACGGCTGAAAATGAGAAAGCAGTGTAGAAGATGTCAACAAGAAACAGAAACAGAGTAATAAAGAACCAGGTGGATACTGGAAAATGAAGTTTGTTTGACCAACCTGGCCATGTCCGGTCGAACTCGTTCATCGGTGTGTAATATTCCGTTACAGAGTACTGGTTTGTTGACAGTACGTCTTTCGAAAGATATCTATATTCCGTGGGAACAATCTGCTCCATACCAGAACGAAATAAGTGTCCTAACCTCCAAATAATGAAGTACAGCCAACAGAGAGACATGAGTGGAAAAAAACAGTGATAAATGTAGTAGATAAACACCTTGATGTAGTATTTGAATGTTCCACTGGTGTCATGCAGGAATCGGTTTGTGTCATCAAGTGGGTTGTGAATTCCGGGGTATTTCGGCCCAAAGGATAGATCATGAATCATATGGCTCACGTTTACGTTTTTGGAGCCGCCAAATATCTGTTCAGAGGGTGAAGATATTAGTTAGATACTATAGCATGGCATGGGATATCAAATAGTAAGTCGGTGAATGAGGTGCAAATGCAAATGATGCGAGTAATTTAGCGATTATCAATCTTTCTATGTAAAAGTCTGGCTTCATACTTTTTCTGTTGACATATCAATGGAATCAAATGAAGTATGTTCTTGGTTAGTGGTTTCAGACACTTTTTGCACTTAAAATCCTGGTAAGAGGATGGTTTATAAAGCGAGATAATGATACCAACCATCTGGGCAACATAGATGTTCAACCCATGAACTGAAATATGGAAGTTTCCAGCAACCCGTTGTACATCTAGGACACCATAAACCTGGAAAACAGCCAAAAAGATTAGTCTCCGTTTTCTTAAAAACCAACAAGGCAACATTTCGAGTTTCTCTCTATTGACAAGAGCAGAGAGGTTAATACCCGACATCCTTCTCCATCTGCCAATGCTTGTTTCACCTTTGTAATCATCGTCTCAGCAGCTTGATCAAAGCCAAGCAAATGTAATGCTTCGGTCTCGTTCTTGTGATCGTCTTTGCCATCTTCAGCAAGCGCAAAAGATATCAAATTAAAGTGTGTACATGGTTAAGTATCTATTTTTATACCAAAACAAAAGTTAGATACCATGACAACTATCACTGGGACTTTTATATGCTTCACCTGAATAATAAGCCTCAATTCAACTAGTAACCTTCCCATTAATATTTGATTTGGAACCACAGAATTTGTATAAATTTAGTTCTTTAGATACAACTTCATATTTTAAAAGAGGTCACATGTCCTATTATTAGGTTTACATATCCACTATGGTTAATACAAGTTTGACATATGTAGAACCAACATGCACATGACTTCTGTTCTTCCAAAAGGTTCAAGACAAAGACATTGAAACGATAGTTAAGGGAACTGAAGCTCATCAGAGAAGGTACAAACTCAGAGAAGGCTCATAAAGTTTAGAATGTTATACCATGCTTGTGAGCTGAGTGATCATGCTCCTTTTCAACAAGATCAGATATATATTCTGTGCCAATGATATGACCATGACTGTTGAGACGGAGCTGCAGGAAGATACTCACAATAAGTGAGAAAATAACTCGACCATCAACCAGTACAACTACAGCAAATTTCATAAGAAGTGCGAGATAAAGATGCTCACGAAACATCCAAAATAGTTCCTTTCAGGTAGAATATTTAACCTATATACGAACAGTATGAACTGCTATAATGTTTCAGGCGCAATCTAACAAAATAAGTTTCAGTAATTTCATTAAGGTGGAAGAGAAAACATGTGAAAAGACTTGAGATTTGAATTAGCATATGGATTCATTTTACCTTCCAAATGTTTGTATCGAGATCCACTTCGTGCTTCCCTGACATGTCGATAGCATCCATACTCAATACTACAAAACAAATAAGATCAAATGATGAAGTCAACAACGACACGTATTCCAGAAGGTATGGAGAAACGAATGTAATAATGACTTGACTACTACATGTGATCAATGAATTTCACTTACCATCACAAGGCAACGATGGAAACGTCATATTTACATGAATTGGAAGAGTTTCTCCACGCTTTAAGTCTACTGACATCTAGAAAAACATTATACAAAGTCCATTTTGATTACGATAATTATCTATAAAAAATAAGAAACCCCCCTACGAGCCAATCACAAGGACATAGAACGCCTACGGTATCAATTAAGTTGAATAAAATCAATAGAAAGACTTCAAATCCATATTTTCCTTAAGATATGGATCAATGCAAAAATTCAACTAGGACGTTCCAATCATTTTGCATTACTTCATCAAAAGTTAGGTTTACCTAGAGAAGAAATACATAGTTAACAAGGTCAATGAGGCAATGACAGACTTTCACTTAATTTCGACTAATCAACCAAAGCGTGGCATCAATGAATTTCAAAGATATCAGATGAAAGAATACTAATTCACAGCATCCATCTACGGAGTTTCATAATACACATGAAACAGAAGATCATTCGTTGCAATTTATAGGAATATCCGTAGCAGTTTGAAGGCTAGAGTCATAGCAATAAACAGAAGAAGAAAAAACACCAGATATCGCTAGAACTAAATACGTACCTGATGCACTGTAAGTGTGTTAAGATAGTAACTCAGCTCGTGCAAGAACAAAGTAGCCATTATAATGAGTCCAACAATGGATACTACAATAACAATAAAATCAAAGATGTTAGATAAGCAAACACACACCAAGCATTCAAAATGCGATCCTAACATAACGAAAAAGAGCGAAAAAGAAAATCCATTACCGACTGCACCAGATTGTGTCTTCTGCAGCAAGTGATCCTCTGCTCTTGGGAACGCATCGATGCTCCTTAGGGCCTGCTTCACACCCATCCTAGCAGCTTCCCTCGATGATTAATATACTTTGAACAACTAAACGAATCGAATTCGGAGGACCTACCAAAACTACAAAACCAACAATCAGATATACAAAATATATCCAGTGAAGCCAAATTAAACAAAACAAAACAAAAAGACGATATTTCCAAATTCATGCAATCCCCACTCCATAATTTGGCACTAGAGACTAATTCAACCATCAAATACTTTTACTTTCGAACACAATTTATCATTTCTCTATCTAGACAAGCAGAGAGCTCCCATGGCGGTTTATCTAAACGAGCCTAGCTCAAAATCAACACCTAGCCAACAACAAAGCAGATGCAGCGCGAGATTCAAGGGGATGATTTTTTTCAAAAATTAAGCTCAAACAAACAACTTCATCGGAATTCAGATTTTCAGCATATGATCTTCACCGGCCCTAGATGTGGAAATTTCCCCTCTTTCGAAGCGGGTGAGAGAAAATTATGCGTATAATGGCATTAGAACGGATGAATCTAAGATACTCGAACGCAAGGTAACTGGAAAAACCCAGTTTTTGGATGGACGTACTCGAATCGAGGCCGATGAGGAAGAAGCGCGCGCCGAGAGAAAGGATGGGAAGAAGAGAGAGAGATCTCCGGGTCCGGAGGAGAGACAAACAAAAGAAAGGGGCTCTTCTCGATAGTTTGAACGGCGTCTCTTTTTCCGTCTCAAAATTTATAAATTGCACCCTCAATTTATCTCAAATAATTATTTAGCACTTACAAAATTCTTATTTACGTGAAGACCCTCATACTCTCAAAAGTTATGATTTTTTTGGGACATGAAAAAAAATGTTTCCTTTTAATCCGTTCGATTCTTCGGATTTCGCCTAGCAATTCGTGGGACGTTTTCTATTAGGTTACAAAACTATAATCTAAACCAAATTTGGACGTTTTCTTCCATTTCTTGGACCAAATCCGCTTTGTAGCGATTTGGGTGAGTTTAGACTCACTTTTCATCTCTATATACAAATGAAGAGAAAACTAAAGAGATGTCAATTTCAAAACATACGTGTAAGATAAAGATTTTAACTACTTTATCTCTAACTTGTTTTGATAGTTAACTCGAGAAATTCCTCTGTTTGGTAAGTTGGTTTTTAGGCAAGAGTCAATGTCAAGGAGATGAAGATTGGCTACAAGGTTTTTTGTATAATTTTAAAAATATTTATTATTCCATATAAAGTATTAGACTGGTCTAGTTTACTTGGTTTAAGTCTAGATCAATATATCCGCAACTAATGGAAACCGGACCAGCTTCAACTAACACGTTAAAAGCAAGTGTATTATTAATGTGATGCTCCTACTAAGTACGAACATTAATCAATGATATATAATTTCCACATGGAGATTTTTGTTGTTTTTGAGAAAGAAAAAAAACAAAATGAAAGCTGATAAAGGCAAAAGGCTGATAAAAAAAACAAAATGAAAATTGATTGGGCCGTCTTGTTAACGCCACTTGATTTGAGAGATCGGGACCCATAAGCCCAAACTCAAAACTTCCCGCCATAAACTAACACCCAAAAGGATGCTTTGCTATACAAAGCAACTTCACGTTTTACATGACTTCCAGACAACAAAACACATAGATTGGTGAAAGAAAACAAAACGAATAGACTGGTTTAATCGCATTAGATCATCCCCAAATACACAGTTATACTCAACTCTATAAAAAGTTAGATATCAATAAATCTAGCTGAGACTAGCTGAGAGCAAGCATACTATTAGTCTATTACTATACAATTAATTCTTGCTAGTTACTAATCATGTTTACAACCCTCCCCTACAGTCTAAAATCTATGGGTTTATAAGTACCTGTATGGGATAAATAATGCTAAGAGAAAAATGTTCAAAGCATCCTCTCTTTAATATTGTGTACTTCCTCATAAGGTCGTAACATAATGCTGTGGGCCAAATGGTCAGTGTCGTAAATACTAAAAAGAGAGTAAACATCAAAACCCTTTTCAATTTTACATATTTCGATCAAAGTCACATTGATTTCCCATGTGCACACCATTTCCAATCTCATAATTAATCATGTTCTTGTCTTTCATCTTTTCTTTTTTTTATTCTTGATTATTATTAATAAAATAAAGAACAAGGAGAACACGTGATGACTTGTGAGTTGTGAACAGTTTGCAAAACATGCTTCACGTGTCTTAATTCATCCACTAATGTCAACTTCTCTCTATACCTACCTTTAAACTTTAATCTTGCTTTTCCACTTCAATCTAACTTTGCATTTTCTCTTCACGTGTTATTACATATTTTCGCTTGGTTCTGATTACATTTTTTCAAGAAATTATGTTCATTTTATTCCCCCATAATTAAGATAATTGTGTATATATTGTTTATCTTGAACTAAATTCACTCAAACTTGATGCATCCATTTATAATCTAGTATCTTTTATAGTTTGACCTCTTTTTTTCAATTAAACCAAATACGAAGTTCGTTACCAAGTGTAGGTAAGCTATACTAATTGTTGTTGCCTTCAGAATCCATGATTCGAATCTTGATAAAAAGAATGATTCGAATCTTGATAAAAAGAAATGAATTCTGTAATGTACACCCTTCCCTCATCTAGAGTTCCATTTTTGGATCTATCTTGTTCTCATACGTTTATCTCAAATGTATGTTTTCTCAATTGTTAAGCTTAATTTGGTTCAACAACGTGTAAACTCTTGTCGCGTTTTAACATATTGCACCAAATTTAGTAAAAAAAAAACAATACTGTAATGCAAAAAAAAAAAAACAAAAAAACTTCAAGGAACTCACCGCCCTCATTTAGGAATCGACTTTCTAACTATGGCAAGTTTATTAAACCAAACGGCTCTAAACCACACATGGCACAAACACTGCATGTGGCGGCCAAACTTTTAACAAACCTAAAAGTCAAGTTCCTCCTATGTTTTATATTTTAGTATATTTTTTTGATAAATATTAATAATTTCAAACGCATCATTTTAATTTGATAAACATAACACTGATGTGTATGTGTTATGCATAATATAAAAGAAACAAAAATGCATATATACATTTAACAAGTCTAACAATCAACAAAATAAATTCAAAAATACATTTACGTAAGATTCAATCCAATTTATAAATTGAAATTACATTCTAGACAAGAAATTGCATATAATAGGTCTAAATTCGGCAAATTATAGACACGCCACAAACAATCAAACCATAAATATATTACATTTGCGTTACTCAAGTCTCAAGGTACTTCCTCGGAACACTTTGATCGATATATATGTATTGAAAACATGAAGCACGTGACCAAATTTGCAGATATTTATTATTTTTCCCGCAAAAAAAAAAAAGGGGTTTATAGCACGTTCTTATTTATAGTTTATATGCAAGTATTTTCTATCTTGACTTCCATAAACTGACCAAAGCAAAGAATCTTTACGCAGAGAGAGTACAGGCCCGGCCCAAATGGGTAGGGCAGAGGTGCGACCGTCCCTGGGCCTAAAATCGAATGGCCCAATTTTTTTTTTTTTTTTTATGTTTCTGTTACAGATTTTTTGTTTAGCCGTGAGGGTTTATAGAAAAAAACAACTTTTGTTCTCCCTAGATTTTCTTTTCCAGATCCGCAGCCAGCCACGCAAATTTTCTTCACTCCTTTGCAATTGCTTTGATTTCGTTTTTCTTTGATCCTTGTTTAACCATTGATCACTACATACTACAGTTCACCAATCACATATTCTCCGTTCATCTCCGCCAGTTTCCGTAAGTTTTAATCTTTAACTCTTTTTAATTTAGTTGAGAAATTTTAATTTGTAAATCCCAATAACGAGAATCTTCTGATCTCAATTTTCTAATGGTAAATTGGTAATAGAATATTACTAGCAATTGGTTCAATGATTCTTCGTTGGAGATTGTAATGAAAATGTTTTGTTTTGGTTCTAATTTCGAGGTTTTTAATTCTAGTTTTATGATGTTGTGTATTATATTCTATCATTTTTGTTCATTGTTGTTGTCTTTTTTGTTTCTTATGAATTTTTAAATATTTGTTTCAGGTTTTTATATCAATCTTGGCACAGGATTAAACTACACAAACAGCTATATTCACACCTATTCCTCCCGTTCACATAATATAACCAGGTGCTATTTCTTCTTTTACTAATATCATGACATCTGGTAATGAAAGACGGTTGAAAAGAAAATCAGATGAATTATTTGTTCAATCTCAAAGAGGTTCTTTAGATAAATTTGTTATAAAACTAGATGCAAATGTTTCTCAATCAACTGAAAACATGAATCATAACCATGCTGTTGTTGATGATGGTCATGGTCCTAGTCATCAAAGTGAGCATGATAATGTTCCAAATGCATCTATGCTTGAAAGTGTGAATGTTCATGGTCCTAATCGAATGAATGAACATGATAATGTGTCAAGTGCATTTTTGATTGATATTTATGATCCTAGATATTGGGGAAATCTTGATGATAAAATGAGAGATACATTAATCGAATTTGGACCTAAAAGAGAATTGAATTTGGAATTTTCTCTTGATAAGAACAATAGGCATTTCTCATATGAGTATTATTCTAGAAAATTGAGTAATGGGGAGACTTGTGATAGAAATTGGTTGGTTTATTCAAAACATGTTAATAGAGTTTATTGTTTTTGTTGCAAGTTGTTTAAATCTCGTGGTTATTCAAGTGTGTTAGCAAATGATGGATTTAGTGATTGGAAGCATCTTAGCGAGAGACTTAAGCAACATGAGAGAAGTGTAGAGCATATGGCTAATATGAAAACTTGGAATGAAATGAAAGTTAGATTTA